>JAJOOP010023619.1:0-12053 GCA_029582705.1 Solanum chacoense | reverse complement strand
CACCTACTTGCATTAATCTGGCCCAAGTTGAATAGAAGAATAAGGGTAAAATGGACAGCCAAGGCCCAATATGCTTAAGTCCAAAAAGGCCCAAGTGAAAAGTCCAAGTAGGTGGATCACCTACTTGTTAATTCATGGCCCAAAATGAGTGAGAAAGTCGGCCAAAACAGGTCCCTTTTAAAGGGATTGATATCAGCTTTTTCCAACCATTTTTACTTTGACAAAAAATATTTTTTCTAGAGCTTTCTCTCTTCTCTCTCTTAGATTCATACATCAACCATTAAATACCATTCTTGAATATTAGGGAGTTCAAGCTATTGGAAGGTATAAGTTAAGACAAAGTTGAGGAGTACAATCTTTAGCTTGAAGAATCCAAGTCTTAGCAAGTGGTAGTTGTATCCAGTTAGGCAAGCTACTGCAATTTTCTCCCTCTTGTTCTTGAGTTAATTAGGACTTTGGTATGTATAAGTGAGTAGTAAATGTTCCTTCTACATGGTGTATTATTGGGGAGGATGTTCTGGTGGTTAGTGCATGTTGGGACAGCCATGGAGAGGAGTCCCCTTCAAATTCAATTATGAGCTTGTTTGAGCACTTCAAAAGTAATATTAGCTCTTCAAGTGCTGGTGATCAGAAACCATGATTCATATTGCTTTTGTTACATTATTATGTTTAAGGATTGTTTTATGTTTTTATAATAAAGGATGTGACTGGATGTGCGGTGAAGTTATGGAGACGTTAAAGGACTTAAATATTGCAGGGAATTTTGGGGAGGACCTGATACGAAGGTTGTACAATATATAAACTTGAGTAAAGGGAAAGGGAAGGAAAGAAAACATTGGCTAGATAAATTACATGCTTACTGCTTAGTTACTATTTTGGTGAGATCAAGTAGCTCAAATTGATTGATTAGCTACTAATACTAGTCTTACAACTTATTTTATTGTAGATTAGTGATCTGAAGAGAAGGAGCTTAAGTCATACTTTTTGAATTGTATAGCCAGGTTTGTAAGTCAATTTGATTTCCTATTTTTTTGGCATGAATGCAACACTTGTATTACAAAGTAAGCGTTCTAAGTGCCCTTGGTAGTGATTGATCCAAAGTTGCAGTTTTTACTCCCTAGAGCATTAAAGTAAGTACTCTAATATGAGTTTATTACTAAATGTACATGCTTACTCTACCAAGTATTAGCATGCATGTAGCCTAGATTACACATGGTACATATAAAAGTGTTGGATATACAATCTGCCCATATCTTGCCAACTTGCTTCAATTGTCTATTCCGTCATATATGTCATATTTTCACATGTTCATATATTCCCTTTATTGGTTATTACTCCCATTGTAATAGACTATAATGTTACCTCACAAGATCCCTACTTGCTCTATTGTACATTTTATATGTACTTACTTGGAATATGTATCCCTCCTTAAGGCGAATCTGCCCACGTTCTCCCTTGGTTCCATGTTCATGTATACCTTGTATTTGATATTAGTTAGTGAGTATTTTCTATCATATAGAGTTCAAATCTCTTGGCTTAATGTTAAATGTCTTAACTTGATATGTGCTTCAATTTGAGATGTTAAAATGCTTACTGAGTCATATAAGCTCCTAAGTATTACGTTGGTGTCACATTTATTTCCCATGTCATTGTTATTATCGTAAGTCCATATTCATGTCTTATGCTACTGGTTCATAGTACCAAATCTTAACAATGATTATGACTACCAAAACAACAATCTCAAAAGAGTTACGAACATCAAAACAACAATCTCAAAGATTAAAGAATCTAAGTGAAGCAACCTATATAATTATATGTGGCAGCCCAGGGGAAAATGCCTAGCATGGGTCTATCCTAATTGGTATAAAAGGGTGGCAGCTCAGGGGCGAAAACCTAGCATGGGCCGATCCCAATTGATATAGAAGGGTGGCAGGTCAGGGGCGAAAGCCTAGCATGGGCCAATCCCAATTTGTAGAATTATGAGGACAACATCCCAGGGGTTAAAATGTCTAGCATGGGTCATCCTCTTCTACCACTAATCAGTTGGTCATTGTATCATATGTCTTATAAAATTATAACGCACAGAAAAGTAAGGAAAAGAATGTAACATACATGATTCCATAAGTATAAGTAAAGGTGGTCTCAAATCCTTATCTATTTCTATTTGGTTTCACTTGAGCTCTCATTTTACATATGGTTGTATTCTGCCTTACATATTCAGTACATTCTTTCGTACTGACGTCCCTTATTGGGGACGCTGCATTTCATGCTGCAGGTACAAGTACTCAACTAGCAGATCTCCCAAATAGAAGCACATGATACTCAACGGTTATTGGTGAGCTCCAGGTTGATTCGGGGCTTTTTCGAGTCTTTACTATGCGTATTTTCATAGTGGTACAGCCACGGATTCCAGTAGAGGCTTTGTAGACATTGTAAATCTATCATCTGTATTCATAGTTTCACTTGTCACATGTATCGATTCAGCTAGTCGACATGTGTTGTATATAAAGCTTCTCATTAGTAAATCTATCATAATAGTAGTTTACTTTTTCATCATAGGTCACTTGTAAAGCATGTGATCATATGGTACTGGTTCGCCTCACCTAGGGTTGTGGTGTGACACATATTTACTGTCCTCAGATGAACTGTCAGCAAGTAAAGTTTGAGCATCAAATACCAGGAGGTACTATGCAAAGGATGCCTACTCCCGAAGGGATGTGGGAGTGCATTACTATGGACTTTATGACTGGATTACCTTTAACTTTGGGTAAGAGTGATTTTATTTAGGTGATTATAGACTTATTGACCAAGTCAACTTATTTCATTCCCATGAAGACTAATTATAATGTGAAGGAGTTTGCCAAAATATATATTGTTGTGATTGTTTTGTTGCATGGAATGTCTATTTATATTGTGTCTAATAGAGGTACTTAGTTCACCTCACATTTCTCAAGTTCTATTCGGGGGTAGACAGATACGAATCTTTAGTTGAGTACCCCTTTCCATCCTCAGACTGATGGTCAGTCCGAGTGGACTATTCAAGTGCTTGAGGATATGCTTTGGGCTTGTATCTTGTACTTTGGGGTCATTGGGACAAATTCATCCCCCTTGCGGAGTTTGCTTAAAATAACTGATACTATTCTAGCATTCAAATGACACTGTTTTTGAGGCTTTGTATGGTAGGAGGTGTAAATCTCTCGTTGAATGGTTTTTTTCCATTTGGAGTACAACCTTGGAGCAGTAATTTGTAGAGAGATTCCAGGGATAGGGTGAAGTTGATCAACAACGTCTTGACTCAGTGAAGGTGCAGTGGATACATCGACCAATTGAGGACGCCACATGGGAGGTGGAATCTGACATGCATCACATATACCCTCTACTTTTTACCCCTTCAAGTACCTTATTTTACTTTTTATTTGAGCAGGAATGCGTGTTTTAGTGGTGGATAGTTTAATGTCCAGTTACTTAAGAAATAACTTTTATATGTGAAATGACCATCTTCCCCTTCCGCTCAACATTTTATTCTTATTATGTGCTACGAGAATGATTTGTATGGTCCCCGATACGATCAGGTGAGATTTTGGTGTATTGGAGCCTTTTGAGTTGAGTTGTATTGAAATGGTTGACTTTGGTCAACATTTCATGTTCCGAGCATTGGATGGGGGTTCTATGAGTTTCACTGAGTCTGGAACGCAGAGTTTGCTCTAGTAGGGTGGTAAGTTAGAGTGCCAAGACCTTAGGTTGTTATTTGGATATTTAGGTAAAAAGCTGAATTTTTGGCCTAAATGGATTCTGAGGGGGTAGTTCGGTCATCATTTTGTTTTTTAATCCAACGATTCCTTGGTTCCGAAACAAGCTTTATGATAAATTTGCACTATTGGTTCGTGTTTATTGGGTTCCGGATGAGTCAAAGCCCAAAAATATCTTTAAAAGGTTTCTGGTGCACACTTTTAGCAACAAAAAATCGATTTTAGTGGCGAAAACGTTGAGTCGAATATCTATTTGAACTCATTTTGTATTTTGACATTTGGGCGCTAGAAAGGTCGGTTTGTGGTGATTCTTTTATGTGTTTTTATTTTATAATCATTGTGTACATATTTCTAATCCTATTTTACTCTTTTCCCAAGAATGTCCCCTTCACATTTAATTATTTCCATTTACAAAGTGGAGATTTTAAATCCCAAAGAAGAGAAATCGAAGATAATTAATTTGAAGGTCGATTTGGAATGAGTTATCATTGATTTTTGGGATTTAAGGTCCTTGTATTGTGCGTAACTGATTTAGACAAAGTTTTTCCAAAATTTCTCGTTTTTAATTGAATTTCAAATGTGCGTTTTGGGAAGTTTTTCCCAAGTTGGAATGATTGGTAATATCTTTATTTGAACTCATTTCTTGCTCGATTTTAATGGGTTCTCAACCATGAGTTCCTTTTTACTTTTAAAACATGTTTTTTCGAATAGAATTATGATTTACCCTTCCCAATTTCAAGAGATTTTTGGATTATCTTACTCTTGGTTTTTAATACTACAATATGGGTATCATTGAGCTCATTTTGATGAACTCTATCCATTCTTGATAGTTGGGGATCATTTTTGTGATTGTGTCGTTGATGAAGTGCTCCGATAGAGTTGTTCGAGTGAAGTTTAAGCCTTTGAGATAGGTTTGGATATCCCTCTTTAAGACTGAGATGAGTAAGTGATCTTTCTTCTGAAATCAACTATGAAATGAATTGTTGGATGAGTTTTAGAGGTTGGTAAGTGTTGACCTTCTTTTTTGTTCATGTGATTCCTATTTCTGATGCTTAGCCTATGTGGAGGCTTGTGTGATACCTTTAATTATTGCTAGAAACTTGTGATATTTGATTATATGCCCGAGTGAGGGGGTATGTGGGTTATCTTTATAATTGACACTAAGATGTCTGAGTTAGGGACTTGAATTTATTTTTAAAGAGTCTTAAAAATGAATGAGAAGCTTTTCTAAGTTGAAAAAATTAATTTTCAAATGATTTCCTCAACTATCCATATTATTTCACTACAACAAATTTGATTATCAAGGACAAATAATTTCGTCATTTATAAATCATATTTCGTCACTAAAAATCTTGTGAGACGAAAAATAATTCGTCAATCAGTCGTCACTAAATGTGTGTCGCTAAAAGGTTACAAATACGATTTAGTGCTTTGTCGCTAAAAGTATTTATTTAACTACAAAAAGAAAAATCATCCCCAAATACTTAAACATTTGTGACAAATTTATTTGTGGTAAAAAGTATATATTTTTGTAGTTAATAGTATGTTTTGTCACTAAAAATGTTATTACCACCGACAAAATTATATTGTCGCTAAATTGCTTCAATCAGTGACGACATTAATTGTCTCTAAAGTTATATGTATTTTGTAGTTGAACAAAACCTAATTTCGTCACTAATGACTATATTGTCAATAGAAAAAATTATTTTATTCTTAAATGTATTAATTTGGGATAAATTTATTATTATAAAAAAACTTAATGTTCCTATTATCTCTCATCTCAACTTTTTAAACCCCTCCCCAGGAGCAGCTCCCACATTATGCTTTCTTGGGGACTCGAACTCACAACCTTAAGGTTGGAAGTGAGGAGTGCTTACCATCCGATCAACTCTCTCTTGTCTATCATTTTTATTTTATTTTTAACTTCATCCACTTATTTTAAATTTAACTTATGTAGAAATAGTATATTATATGATTATTTATACAAATACACAAATGCATGAAATTTACCACCGACAATTCATTCAAATGTAGATTATATTTTAATTAAACTGTATTTTTAAAAAAATATCTTTAAATATATTCAGTACGATTCTGTATCTTATTTATTTATTTTTATAAATTTAATAAATTATTCAATACAATTATAAATTTATATAAAATTAAACTTTCAATTTTATTTAAAAAAATTGAATAATCGGTTCAATTCGACCAACAAATCAATTGTTTTGAAAAAAACATCGATGCCCATAACTATAGTACTTCATCAAAATAAATTTGAAATCCTAGTTGGTTCATTTCTTTTATTTGCGCTTTCATTCTTTAGTTTATTTCAATTTTCACACTGATGGAAACAGTTAATAGAAAATAATGAAATATTTCGCACCTTTTCAAAGTCTAAGTTTGTAAGTCAATGTTATCTTTGTATAGTTGCTCTACATACGTATGTGGAATTACTATTAAATATGTACATATTTTTAGGCAGAAGCAAATAGATCGACTTAGTCTATGCAGTTTACCAATCACAAATGAATAGACGCGCTAAAAAATTAGCACCAAGACTTGAGAAATTATTTTTTTATCGCCTTTATCGATGAAAATGTATCAAATAAAAAACAAAAGTGTTAAACCAACAAATATTAGCAATATAGTGGTAGAACCGTACCCCACTCACGGTACTTATAACATGGATTGTATTTTTCAAATGATGTGTTTTATAATTGCATAATTTATGAAAATTGATGAATTGAACTTTTTAATTTTTACAAAATCGACTGAATTCGTTGGTTTTAATATTTTCCCTCGCCAATTAACGAATGGACTCTGTCTATTTTTTATGAAGCACTTGCATTATTCTTTTTGTAAGTTATCTCTTGTAATTATGAACAATTGTAGCCAAAAAAATTGTATTTAGGTATGAATTTTTTTGTAGCAAATAGTTGAACTATTCACTACAAATTTTAAGTCGTCGCTATTTAACACCTTACATATTTTGTGACAATTTTAGTGTTGTCACTAAATCAAAGATTGATTTGAGACAATAAAATCTTTGTCACCATTATTTATATGATTAGTGATGAAAATAAATGTCATAATTAATTATAAATTTTTATAACTAAAACATATAATATTTAACTACGAACTCTAATTTGTCGATATTGTAACAACATATTTTTTTAGATGAAATATTTTGTGTCCAAAAATTAATAAATTTTAAGACAAAAAATAATTTATCATGAATTAGATACATTATTAGTGACGAAATAATGTGTCACTAATAACTTTAAATTCGTTACAAACACTACTTAACAAATGGCGCCAATAAATTTTTTGGTGGGAAACTTTAGTGGACAAAACTTTGCTATAGATTTTTATGTTTTGTCACTAAAAGTATGTGTCTCTTATATATAAGCATGAAAAGTAAATTTTTTCACTAAAAGCGAACCATTAGTGACGAATTTGATGTCATAGCTAATAATTTCGTAGTATATATCATATTTGTTGTAGTGTTTAAAGACGTTTTTCATGACTTGTCAATTTGGGAACTTCATGCTATTCAATATACTTGATGAATTTATTATGCCTTTGGGTTATATATGTTGTGATGCATTTTTTCTCATTCCTCATATCATTGTTCATGGAATATGAGAAAAGAGTATACTATTTTTGAGAAAGAAAATGTGACACCTTACTTATATTCTTGACCACGAACTAGGTGCCAAGTTGATGAGATATTGAGATTATGAGATTGATAGATGGACGAATAGTCCCCCATGGGTCTTTGTCTTGACGCTAAAGTTAGTCAAGGTGTGTACGACCTGTTGTGTGACGACCTTGGTTCCACCACATCATTCCATCATTTCATCATCTAATTACATCGCAATGGCTAGCTTGTTGTGTTGTGTGACTTACTTATATGTGTATTTGAGTATTATAGGGTATGTTTACTTTATTCTCATTGCTATTAGATAAATTGACTGTACTGATGTAAGAATGAAACTTTACAATGTATAGGTGGAAGCATTTCATAATTTATTTCTTAAAAGTCTGATTAGTTGCTTATACTAAGTCGCTCTAATCTAATGAGTACATGTGGATTGTACTCACCCACCTTCTATTATCCTTTTGATGCAGATCCTAGTTAGGGTGATCTTCGTACGGGCTGACCGGATCTAGCAATTTCTTCTCATTTAGACTTGTGGTGAGATCCTATTTTCTGGATCGCCATTGGTCTCATCTATCATTTACAGTCTTAAACTTCTCTTTAAGACATTATATGTATTTCAGAATTTAGAAATATATTAGATTCTCTTTATACTTATGCTACCAGGTTATGGAAACTTCTTTGTTATTTTCTATCGGTTGTGGCTTGACTTTTCTTTGGGAGGAGTCTTGTATGTGTTATTTCTATCAGCTTACATACCATTTTGGGATTATCGGGATTTGTGCCATCATAAATCGGTTGTTGAATCGTGACACACATTTTCATTTTACTTGAAAAATAATATAAAGTGAACTCAAATTGCCTAGTGAAGACAATAAGAGGGAGCACAAGGCTAATAATTAGGCAGCTAATATCCAAAAACCTACGAATATGTTGCTTCTATCATAGTACACATAAAGTTCACCTGTACAGTTACATATCTCTTAATAACCACATGTTTAAATCAATCTTAATATTGACACAAAATATATTATTAGGTTAAAAAGAGACCCCTACAATATGAAAATGTTTATACTGTTTTATGATATCAAGTACCAAGATATGATTAATTACCACCAGAAAAAGGTATTAAGTGACACACTTGTGTGAGCGTAAATCATTTTATGAGCTTGACATGTAAAATCATAGAGAATGTGAATATTATCAAATGATGAATAGCAAAACTTAGTAGTTTCCAAAAATCACAGTTTCAATTAATTAATCCCATAAACAACATTGTTTAGAATGGTATGCACAATAAAGGATGTGTCCAGAGAATATAAAGAAAACTTGATCAATTAATTTATGAAATCTCTAACTAACCTTCAGCTTCTACGCAAGTAGCATCCATGGTCAAAGACATAGTTGATGGATTAACTGACAGTTTAGCTCACTAAATTATTACAACTCCTCTCAATTCCACAGTACAACTCCTCTCATTTGTTGATTTACCTTCTTTCTATTGTTTCGTTCTTTTTTAATTTTTGAACGAGATGGTTTTGTTCTTGTGGAATCAAACTAAATGGAAGATGAATTAAGATGATACGGGCGTGCGCGCTAGACTTCAAGGAAAGTTGGGATGACCACTTACCTCTTATTGAGTTCGCATATAATAATAGTTATCATTCCAGCATCGGGATGACACCTTATAAGGCTTTGTATGGGCAAAAATGTAGGTCCCCTATCGGATGGTTTGAGGTTGGTGAGTAAGGGTTGATTGGACCCGACTTAGTACAACAGACAGTGGAGCAGCTTAAGCTCATTCGAGAGAGGTTTCTAACAGCTCAAAGCCGATAGAAGTCATACTCAGATGTGCGATTAAGGGACTTAGAATTTTGTGTTGATGACTGGGTATTCTTAAAAGTCTCGCCTATGAAGGGTGTAATGAGATTTTGAAAAAAAGGCAAGCTTAGTCCAAGATTCATTGGGCCATACCGGATCCTTCGAAGGGTAGGACGGGTGGCTTATGAGTTAGAATTGCCCTCGGGGCTAGAATCTGTTCATCCAGTTTTACATGTATCGATGCTACGAAAGTGCGAGGAGACCCTTCTCGGGTTGTACCGATTGACGATGTTCATATAACAGAGGAGTTTTCCTACGAGGAAACTCCAATTGCCATATTCGATCGGCAGGTCCATCAGCTGAGGACCAAAGAGGTGGCTTCAGTTAAAGTATTGTGGAGAAACAAGAATAGAGAAGAGGTAACTTGGGAAGCTGAGGATGGCATGAGGTCCAAATATCCTCACTTGTTTCATAGCCCAGGGTGATGGCATATCAGTGTATATTAGTGTAGTGAAGTTAGATACAAATCTGGTGTTTTTATATTTTTGCTTATTATTATTTTTGTTGTCGTTGTATATTTTTTCGCACTGTTATTGTGGAGCTATAGTGCTTAGCTATTTATGTCATTCTGTGAGACGCCTATGTTAGAATTTATGCGTTTCATGTTCCTGGATAGTCACATTTATAAAAGGATATTCTGTCTAAATTTTTTAAACTCCTAAGGACTTGACCACGTGACTCAATTTTTTTCATTCGAGGACGAATGTTTCTAACGGGGGAAGGATGTAACACCCCGACTTTTCAAAACGTCAAATTATTCATATTTTCGTGGAAAGACAAGGAGGGTGGGTAATAAATTAAGAATTATGTGGTATGTCATATTTGAAGTGTTCATGGATTGTATCTCAAGTTTTGAAGTTAGGTAAGTGGCAAAATAAAAGTTGGCGAAAGTTATCATAAGTTCCTCTTTAAACATTTCTCTGAAATTAGGGTCAAATGTCATGGATGTTTTATCCCAATATATAAAGAGTTAAAAGGCATATAACCCATTAAATCGAAGGCTTATGAGTCTAGTTTTCAATGCATATAACCCCGTATGTAACCAGCATCGGAGTAAAAAGTTATGAGGGTTTTACTACGGACTGTTGGGGCAGAATCTGGGTCGGGTCAAAAATGTGGTATGTCGGCTTACTCAACGTTTTAAGCCATGAAAACATTTCTTTTCACTTCTAAACCAGAGAGAAAGCTTAAGAGAGGGTTCCTATAGAGTTCTTGCATGATGAAGGTTAGTTTTGACGATTTCTTACATTAAACGTTGCCCTATGCCTAGAAACGTGATCTCTACACGAGGCAATCATTTTTCCCTTCTTTTAGCTGCATTTGGAGATGGTTTTTGTAGATAAAAATTTGTATTTATTGGTGTGTCTTCAAGGTTTAAACTTTTTTAACTAAGGTAATCATTTGAGGATTCTTTTATGATTGTTTTTATGAATTTCTACGGACATTTCGACAAGTCGGGGCAATATGACAAACCTGCCAATTTAAGATTAATTATGAATTATTTATAGGTGCGTACCAGCTGTATATATATAGTGTTTCTGAATATTATGACATAAGGAACAACTTTTGTGAAAGAACTACGGTCGAGCGTTCATTGGAAAGGTATGTTAAGGTCATTCCCTTCGTTCGACATGTTTCCTTAGAGGTAGTTAATGTTGGCGATCTTGTAGATGTATTTTTGAGTGGTTGGCTGATTGAGTGGTTATAAACCCTCATTTTAGGGACTCATAATCTATTAAGAACGACCCTAAGTTAGGAACAACTTAGAGATTATTCATATATATTGTTTATAGATAAATTGTTCGCCTTTAGCCTATTCAATTGTTTGTTGTCGCCCTTGGGGCAATTGTGGTTAGTTGTCGAGCTATGAACTGCCTATGGCCCCCTATGTTGTTTTCTAATAGGACTATGTTATTTCCAAGTAGGGCTATGTGTTGCCCACGAGGCTATATTGATGCCAAAGAGTGTTATGTGTTGCCTACGGGGCTATCTTGACGCCAAAGAGGGCTATGTGTCGACTACAGGGCTATGTTGATGCAAAAGAGGGCTATGTGCAGCCCACAGAGTGATGATGTTTCCTAAGAGGGCTATGTTCTGCCTACGGGGCTATATCATTGCGAAAAAGGGCTATGTGACTTCTTACAAAGACAAGGGGCAACCGATAGGAGTATGTAGATTGATTTGGCACCTTCTGGCTTATGGGGGCCTAGGTAGGTGGTATGTTGTTTGTACCTACTGAGCTTATGGGGGCTTGGTTAGGTTGATGTTTGATCATTTTTGTATTTTTAGATTTAGTAGCGGGTTAGCATGTTTATCTAAAATTTTGATTTCCTTACGTGATTGCTTTTGGTATATTCTGATACTTGCTCATTTAGTCTATAGCCTTTCATACTCTGTACATTTTTTTTACTGACTCCCCATTGCCTTGGGGGCACTGTATTCATGCATGCAGGTCCCGATAGACGACTAAGTCCATTCACTCTCTCGAGCTGAATGTGTGGAAAAAGGTTTAGGACTCACTCTATCAAGCTGAACCCATGAGAACCCAATACCCACAGACCATCAATCTAGAATCTTGGTTTCAAAACCTCTCTCTCGAGCAGGCTAAAAACATAAAGGTAGAACTGCATTTGTAACTACAATTTTTTAAATTAAACCATAATTAATAATTTAAATCACTTCTAAACAACATTTAAATTAACAATTAGCAATACCCATAAGCTAAATCAACCCATAATCACATAATCACACCCCAAGAA
>JAJOOP010023618.1:0-14549 GCA_029582705.1 Solanum chacoense | reverse complement strand
ATCTATGAGCGAGAGGCTATAGGACGCTAGGAAACTTCACTTCTTCATTTTCTATTCGTGCCATAGATCTATACGCTCTCTCTTATCCCTTAACTTTTGGTCTTTAGGATATGGCTATTAGAAGGGTTTGTGCTACAAGAGTGAGGGAGAAAGGTTGGTTGCGATGCCAACTATGGCTATGTGACTTGAGAGATTTGAGGTAATAGATTGTGATGTTGCCTTTAGTGTGAATGATGCTTCATAGTTGCCTTTAGGATATGAAATATGTTTAGAAGAATTTGTGTAGGCTTGATCCTAGGGGGGAGATAGTGTGCCTATATAGCAAGGTGATTGTTAAGTTGTGTTTACTTTATTGGTAGAACCCAACTTAGCCATTATGAGTTTTATGATGTGTTTGAGGATTGGAAATATAAGTGGTGTTAAGATGATGACTAGAGATGTTGAGTGAGTAGACTCCTTAAAGGAGGTTAAAAGTGTAATTATCCATTGTTAGGATCACCTTGTGTGATGGATATGAGAATTTGAGTGTCCTAGATGTCCATTATTTAGTTTGTCTTGAAATTTTCACCTTAAGAGGTGTAATGAGTTTGAGGAGTTTAGTCCTGGTTTGGTAGGGTCATATGAGACTTTGAGTGGCACTGGTAAGGTTTCTTGTGAGCAAGAGTGCTTAAATAAGAACCTCTCTAAATTAAAAGTACCAATTGGGATCTAAGACCGGTGGTTTGAGAAATAGAAGAGAAAGGAAGTACTTCCATGGAAATGTTGAGGAGTGGTTTTTTTTTTGTAAGGGTTGTAGTTGAGGGTGCTTATTTGGGAGGCTAAGGGCCAATCAGATATCCCTATATCCTCATGTTCCCTTCTATTCCTCCTCTAGCTTAAGATGATAAGTTCACCTTGACTCATTTTATGATTTGGAGTCTTGGATGATAAATTTGTTCTATGGTTCCCTTGTCCCTTAGAGTTACTCTTGTTAACCTTGGTAGGGTTTGGATGCATGGTTTTTAGACCTCTATTAGTTCTAGAGCCCATTAAGGTTATAATGAGCATTGGTAATGCTTGAGTTTGTTAGAAAGGAGTAGTGTTTGAGCTATTAGTAAAAAGGGACTTACTCCCAAGGGGAGATCATGTGATTGATTAGCAACATTGATTGAGAGTCCCGATATCCTCATCCCTTTCTTCTATTCCTATTCAAGCTTGAGACCAAGAGTTCCTTGTGGCTTGTTTCATGTTTTGGAGTCATGTGTGATTTATGTGTTTTCATGATCTCCTCATGATTATGCATGTTTTTTTATTGAATTCATGATTTATGAGAAAATGAGTTTTCATGATTTTTATGTTCCTCGTGTGTTGTACATCTTAGTATGGTGTTGGCTTATTTGACTTCAAGAGATGGTTTGAGGAACATGTTTTATTATGCTTTTGACGAGAGGGCATATTGGCTCCATTCTGTTGTGATTGAGGTTGCTTTAGTTGGGAAAAAATAGCTCCTCCTATGATTATGTGATTGGTCATGTTTGGAAGTGTTGGTATAGGCTCACTTCTAAGGGGGAGATGGTGTGCCTAGTTAACATTGTTGTATGTGCTTATATGTTGCCATGACTTCTTTAGGTGATGCATATTCATGAATAACTAGTGTTTTGAAAGAAAATGAGTTTATGTGCATTGTTTCCCTCATGTTGTTGTGCATTGAGTAGGAGTTGCCAATTGAACTTCATGAGAAGGTTATATGAGCATGTTTTAGTTGGGACTAGAGAGTTCCTCCTTGAATGAAATGCTTTTATGATTGCATATGAGCTCCATTAAGTATGTTGAGCATGTTATGACTAGGAGAAGGTAGTTCCTCCTATGAACATGAGATATGTTTCATATCATGCATAATGAGTTTGTAGAGGTAGTTCCTACTTCCTTGTATTGCATTGATCATGATTGAATTGGAGTTGATGTTACCTCTTTTGAGTAAGTGCTCATTGTGAATAGTGAATCTTGAGTTGTGCATTAATGATGTTTCGTGCATGATGGGCTGATTGTCTTGAGTCTTTATTTCCATTAAGTGTTTAAAGTGTCATTAAAGGACGAATGTTCCTAAGGGGGAGATAATGTAACAACCCGAAAAATTAGTAAGACCAAGCTAGAGTCTAATGGAAACTACAAGGTGAAACTAGAGCCTAACGTGGGAGCTTTTGAGTTTGGTGTTTGGTGTTTGGTTTTAGGTTGTATATTGACTTCCCGTGCTTAATATGAGGGTTTAATGGTTGAAATCCAAGGCACGTCACACACCCCGAACCCATAGAGGCTAACCTAGGTCTTGGTATATTGGGTGCACAAACCTAGGAAGCGGGCAAGGGCCTACACTATAAATGAAGGGTGAAGGAGAACTTGATTCTCTTTGGATAGGTTGGCGATTGGCAGCATGGTCACTCAAGCCACTTGCCGATGCGCCAAAGTGTACTTGGGTCGCCTAGTGGGCTGTCCCTACTATCCTAGGTACTGGACCAAAGGGTGAACTGAGCCTTAGCTCGCCAACCATCTTGGTGAGTCGCCCATTGGTCCCTCAATATCGCCTAATCAACAGCCCATTTTTGCAGCTCTTTGGAAATTTGGGCAAACCAAGGGTTCACTTGGTGAGTCGCCTAGTGCCCTTGGCGAGCCATGAGAGTCCATTCGGCGAGCAAGGTCGTGAAAGGGGTTAAGGGGAGGCAAGCAAGGCTATTGGTCAAAGACCAAAAGCATCACAATGGTCCGTGAAGCCCCACACGAACCGTTAAGTCGTCCGTGAAGGGTTTTCATTTGATTTAGAATGTACGGTGAACTTCAAATGATGATAACCCTTAGCTCAAAGCGAATTAGATGGGACATTACCTATCCAATTAAAGGTCTCTGATTCCTGTTTCCTACGCCAATGAGTTTTCCCAATTTCGATCTCGGAGTAAAAAGTTATCCCCAAAATAGTTAAGCACTGTCATACTGGAAAAATGGGCGAGCCAAGGGCCAATAGGCGAGTCTCCTAGTGCAAACTTTTAAGTGAAAACTTTGTAGGTCCTTAGCTCCTTTCCAAAGTTGAGTCCACATTATTTTATTCCTTCCCTAGCAAGTATATAACCTCTTTAGACTTGAATTCCGAGAATTAAGTCACTTCTTAGGGAATTAAAAGAAGACCCATATCCTCAAAAAAATCTTCACTCTAGACTCCATTGAAGAACATAGGAAGGGATCAAACAAGAGCTTCAAGAAGAAGACTTTTTCATATGAATTTGATGGGATTATACACCTAAGGTATGGATGCTTTTCATTCTTCGTTAGTTATCACTAAGAAGTCCCTTCAACTATGTTTGCAAATTCCCCAAATCTAGGGTTGTCAAATCTAGTCATGGCTCTTCTTCCTAAACGAATTCAATTGTTTAATTATGGCTTATTATGATTGTTTAAGATGATTTATAGTTCGATTAATTGAGTATTGATGGATTTTTATAAAAATCTCCCTTGGACCCATGATTTCCCCTTCATCCCAAATTGTGAACTAGGGTGTGACTTGATTGATGATGAAAGCCTGTTATTGGATTATGTTTACATTGAATTATGTTTGTTGTTTATGATACAGCTGATTTTAGATGATTCTAACTTAAATTCCAAGGATCCATGAGTTTTCCCCAAACCTAGCTATGGCTCTTCCCTACACAATCAATGTGGTTATAAGTTGATTAAATCGATTGAATGTAAGTTGATTTTGATGTAATTACATTATCTAAGTATGAATATACCTATATCCTTGATTAACCTAAGGTTGTAGGGTTATGTCATGAAAGAGGCAAATTAGGGGTTAGATGTGAACCTCTAAGATTGATGTAATTGTTGGTGAATTGCCTTAGATTATATCACTTAGACTTTAATTGCTTTTGAATGAATCTTGTAGACATGAACTAACTTGATTAGGTATTGTATGATGGATCATGGTTGTAGTAGTATTGTGATCTAGTCTAGTTGATGCTATATGTCTAAAATTGAGTAAGAATGAAATATGTAGTTAAGTTTACCTTAAGAGTTAGGTATACATGATAACAATGTGAGATGTTGCTTGAGGGTAATGCTCATAATATGAGGATAATTCCTAAGGCTTAAATGGTAAAAGCTAATAAGCATAAGTTAAGGATGCTTTGGCTTAAAGAAGGAAGCAATTAAGTATGTTGAGTTGTATATGGCATGATAGTGAAAAGACTTCACCCACTTGACCTATAATATGATCACATGAGTTTATGCATGAAATGAATGTACTACTTGAGTCATGGTTGCATCTATGTTATATATGTTGAATGTTAGATGTGTTGACTCGATGTGACACTTAAATGCAATGTATGTGTATTATGTGAGATTGTTGTATTATGTAAATGTTTGTGAACACTTGGGAATGAATTATCTATGATTATAATGTATCTATGGTGTTGATTGAAAGGTTAGTTGTCATATGCACATTTACATACTATTATACATGAAATGCACAAGAGCATGTTGATCCACTTAAAAGGTGGAGGTGTTTAGTTATTGTGTATATTGTGGTATTGATGCAAGATCCTTCTTTTCTAAACCCTTATACATGGCTATGTATGTTATGTTATGACTATGGTCATATTGTTGTGTTGAAAGAAAGGCTAATTCTCATCAAAACACTATGCATGAAAATGTGAAAGGTTTACTCACTTATTGATGGTTCTAAAGTGAACGTACGTTCTCACTTAATGAATCTTTGGGATATTATGATGTATGTTGGGTTGAGTGCCTAATCCATTCTTTCACTAACCTAAACTTAAGTAAAGACTCAATGTAACTTTTAAAGGGAATTATGCTTAGTACCAAGAGGATATGAAAGTGATATGAGAGGCTTTTGCGTTTAGCAAGTCCGGCTTAATTCCCAATGTAAGTTGTCTCATGGGATGGAAACCTTCTATGTTTAGAATGTCCGGATTTCTAGTACCAATCTCCATATCCATTAACTATGTGCCCACATAGTTATTAGCTAGTGGATCCACCTAAAAGCTATTATGTGCGTTCTACCTTAAGCAAGTAGGGCACCCTCTTGTCGGTTTGGGGGTAGAACACCGGATTCCATGCAGCTCACATGGTCTATATCGATTAAGGTTGTTATCCCTAACTGATACGAATATGAACTATAATAAGAACATGGACTCTAGTTATGATTCCGTAAGAGGTACTACTTAGTATGAGTGGGGGTATGGGACTTTATTCATACATTGCACAAGTGGACTTTAAGATGAGTTATGGTTAGGTCCTCTTATGTAATGAAGACCTATGAGTTATGTATGTTGGTTATGAAAGAACTAAAAGTAAGATATGTATGTTGTTAGTGGTCTAATTATGATACTTCGCATTAGGTAGTGTTATGGGACCTTACCTTTGCATTGCACTAAGTATGACTTTGGGTTGCGTATATGTGGTGTGAACTTATGGTATGTACGATCATGGTAGCCTAAAAATAAGACTTAGTGTAGGTAGGATTATTGAATCCTAGCTATGCATTGCACAAGTTTAGCTTAAGATTACTCACGTGATAGTTCTATTATGTTTATATGATATTTTTATGTACTTATGTATGTGAACTATGTCTTGTGAAGATTTAAGTATGCACTATGTTGTGTTGAAGACTATGCTTGTAATTGTGACGATATTCTATATGTTATGATGAATTGTGTATGTCTTGTCCTATGAGCTACATTCTTGAACTATTTCAAAGATGATGTTAAAAAATGGCATGAAGCATGGTTTTAAACAAAATGTCCCTTTTATGCATGTTTTAAGGATTTTCTTGCATTGCTTCTATACTTAGTACATTTTGTGCTAACCCATATTTCTACAATTTATATAAGTGTAGGCTTTGGAGATATTGGATTCCATCCTCGTGGCTAGGACCCTTGTAGATCAAAAAGAAGAAGATTGGTGAGTCCTCATAGTATTTGAGGACTTGACCACATGTTTGTTTAATGTCGTTCTTTTATGTTTTTGATTTATGGAAGGGTCGTGTCCCTAAGATTGTATTAAAGAGTTTTAATTTTATGTTATAGATGATTTGAGACATAGTGTCATAGACTTTCTCTCTTTTTATAAACAGCTCGATTGCATAGAAAAGTTTTAAATTTTCTGCATTTTTACGATGTTCTTATCTCATGATATGCTAAGGGTTTGTATGAGACCCCTTCAGGGTCAAGTACGTTGTGTTACGACTAGGGGGTACTCTCGGGTCGTGACAGTTTTGGTGCTAAAATATCAAGAATAAATATTGGCTCGTGTATCGAAAGATTGAATTAGGGTAGACAATGGTTTTCCTAGCTCGGAGAATTATCCTAAATTCATTGGTGAGGTTGGAAACCTCGGGGAAATTTAGAAAAAAGGAATGAAAAGAACATAGAAATATTTGGCCAGGGTTCTAGTCCCGTAAGAACTGTTGGGGCGGGATTATTCCAACCATAGCGAATCGCTAGGGCGGGACAGGGCGAGGAAGAACCTCAACCCAGCCTCCCCTATTTCCCTAACTTTAAATGACAACCCCAATAGAATCTGAACATACCCCTGCATTCCTTTCAGTGTTCAGCAATATGGGAAATAGATATAAAACTTAGAAATGCACCATTTTCTACGGAAAAGCAGGAAATCCAACATCCTTGTGATTACCAAAACTTAAGCAAGTCGAAAGATAAAAGCAAGTTGTCTAAAAATTTACAAGCAAAAGGGAGATATATTAGTAAGTTCAGGAACCCTCAGACTGGGTGGTGTTCACGTTGGAGTCAAGGTTCTATAGGGGTATCGCGATAGCCAGAGAGGGAACTAAGTGTAGTCCTTCAAATCGAGAGAGGGAATCTCCTTTCCAGGGGAAACACAAGTAAATATGGCATTAATAGTCTTCCACATCCAGGGCATTAGGCTAACCCTTTACACACCCTTTCTCCTCTCTTGGCGCAACTGCCGATCCAGTATCTCGACCTTTAGGGCAGTGCTGGGTGGAACCAGAGTGAAGTTGGCATAGGCGCTCCCCATCCTATTTCAAAAATCCTCCAGATACTCTTCGACCCATGCACCTGAGAGTGGGTCCTCGTCATCTTAATCCACGGTCGCCTTACTGCTACTAGCCCTGCCCGTCCTCCTCCTCTTGCTCCTAGAAGTAGAGCCATGTCTGACCGAAAATGGGTGAAAGGTGGGATCCATAGGAAGTACCTCATCGGAATTAAAAAGTGGCAGTCCAGCCCGCTTGCACTACGTAGTAATGAGTCCCGATAGAAAGAAATCCTTCTTATTACCCCGATAGAACATCTTCCACTATGAAATGATTTGCGTCCCCACATTTAACTGAATTCCCTGTATAGTGCACCCCGCCGCCAGAGCTCGAGGATAGGTCATGTATGTGCGGTTGCTCGACGAGCGGATCCTTGTAGTCACCAAGTGTAGCCACCTCTTACCATCGAATGACCAATCTGTTCTAGTAATACCTTCTGCAATAGCCCAGTATACTTGATCCGAGCGCGCGAGCCCAACCAGAGTGTGTCTCAGCCACTCGTGATCCATCTCCTTTAGCTTGGCCTCGAACTCTGCATTTGAAACATCGGGAAGCTCTAATACTTCTTTGATGGTGGTGGAATTCAAGGGGATATCAACTCCCCGGACTCAGATGACAGGGTAAGGGTCATCTTAGCGGACGGTAGGGAGATTAGCATAGAACTCCCTCACCCAGGTAGAGCATGTATCTGGGGGACCTTAGTCAGTGGAGCGCATCTGAACTCTATCAGGCGAGCATGAAATGCAAGCGCCTTCTCATCTAGCTTGTGCAACATAAAACCCCTCTCACAACAGAACCCCGTGTTGCTGTGATGATGGTGCCTCACCCATCTCGCAGCATCGGAAACCAGATGAAAGGTAATTGTTTGTCATTTTGACCTGCTATTTAGAGAGACTGCAATAAGTTGAATATAAATTAGAATGTGATAGGACAGTCTGTGTAAGGCTAAAAATCAAGAAAAGAGAAATTTTAGTGGCAAGGGTACAAGCCACTGGTCTCATGTATCCCACCACAACGGCCATAATCCTGCCAAGGCAGGATTATAAAGGACGCCATAGAGGGATGAAGGACCCCAGAGAGGCCTTCATCTGGGATGAACAACATGCTCGGTTATGGTATCTCTTCGTCCCAAAACCTCCGTTTTTGATAGAATTTCAGCATATCAGAGTACATAATCTATCCTAGAACATAAATAAGCAATTATTTGGGTAAAAGAACTCCTAAAAGAGGCCTAAATTCAAATTTACACCAAGAGACCCTTTAACTTCGCCACCCATTTTTGTATCGATTTAACCTTATTTAAACAAAATCCTTATTCTCAGGACCTTGTTGGAACGTTAGGGATGAAAAGGGAGTGCCTATGCTACATTTTTCTGACAAATCAAGCAACCTATGCCCATTATTGAAAATGACCCCCAAAAACCTTTTCTAATCAACCGTTTAATAGCATGCATATTGTTGTTAACCAAGAAATAAAGTGGAGAGCATGGGAAACAAGAAATTACCTTGATTTTGGCATCTGAAAATGAAGTGGTTAGAGAGTGTTTGGAAGTTTGATAGGTGAGTTAGGGAGAAATGAAGAAGTGAACTTCTTCCCCCCATTACTGTGTCTGATCTCCTGCTTCAACGGGAGATATCTCGCTACAGCGGCCTCACTTTGGCGGAAGGGCTGCTGCCCTGGCGGGGTAATGCTGTGGAAACTGGGCATGTTTTCCTTCGTTCTAAGTTTCCTCAAATTCCCTAGTTTGTTGGGTGTAGTACACTCTCATGTGTTAAATAAGTGAAAGGCGACCATTCGTCGTAATTTTGTAGTAGACCACTTCTTTAATTTAGAATAAACTTGAAATGGAGCGAGTAATGTCCCGTGCAGTAGTCATTTGGGGACTAATGAGGAGTAAATTGGCATCTATTGTAACGACCCGAACTGTCATTATTTAGGAGAAATAAAAATTTGGGTAAATTTTGGGCCATTGCCCCGCCAGAGCATGGTAGTGGCAGCAGCGCCAGGGCGGGGTAAGTGGCCACCATGGCGGGATAGGTGAGATAGAACATAAATTATGAGAAATCCTATTTTTCCATACTCCTAAAATACCTAAATAAGTTGTAAAATACCCTAGAAACCTCAGAAAAGCTGCTCTAAGCTTGGGAAGGAAGTAGAAGAAGATTTCTAATGTGAGGATGGTGATATCATGCGGATTCTTGGCCAAATTCACCGTCACAAAGCCCGAGAACCCAGAATCGAAGTCAAGAACTTTGTGCTGCTTAGCGCCCATGTAGGCTAGGTTTTATGAATTGAGTAGTTTAAATATATGCTTACTGCATAACATATGTGAATCGATGGTAGGATTTATGCTTAGGCCTTCGTGCATCGAATAATTGTTGATTTAAACCCTACAAAGAAGCCTTAGAAGATGAATTTGGGCTAAGTATGGTCGAATTAGTGTTGCATGATGTGTGCTGATGAATAATTCATTGTAGGTGATGGTTGTGATTCTATGTTTGTGTGATGTACGTTTGTTCTTGCTTCATTATGATACATGTATGTATATGAATGTTGCATTATTGATCACAGTTGTTGTAACTAAGGTAGATGAATGATGGTTACCATAAAATCATGACTTAATTGTATAATCTGGAGGATATACTTGTGATTGTGAATGTGGTGTGTTTAATGGATCGGTTGCCACGTTCCGATATAACTAATATGGATCGGTTGCCACGTTCCGGCATAACTAATATGTATCGGTTGCCACGTTACAGCATAACTAACTTGGATCAATTGCCAGGTTCCGACATAACTATGAGATCGGTTGCCATGTTCCGGCATAATTATTTGATCGGGTACCACATTCCGGTATGCTAACTATTTGGTTTTGGGTTCCATTAGAGGACCAATGATTTGCATAATTGTGTAGCTGGAGAACTATGAAGATGTTCGTTGTTCGTAAATGTGGATAATATGGTACATGTTCAATTTATGCATGAGATTTTATGTTTGTGTTAACTTATATAAGTTGCACTTAGTGGGTATAGGTTATGACGGGTTATATTTTATTGTTCTTTGTGTTAAGTCAACTTGTTGGGTATAGTGGAAGGGTAAAGTGTTCAAAGGGCGAGTAATGGATAGTAAGGGTTGTTCGTGTGTCGTAACGACGAGAAGTAGAGGTAGCGTAGGTGATGAAATCTGCTTAGGTGGATTTAACCTTGGGGAAAGAGATTTGGGATTAGTGGTAAGGAAGTTCAATGTAGTGTACTATGTCACCATGGTTAGGTAATGTGATGGGGAAGTAAGGGTGCGACGTGAGCTATTAGTTGAAAGAAAGTGTGGTGATTAATTGGGGATTTGTTAATGTGTTAGAAGGTTAGGCCATGATTAAGTAACCGGTTGATAAGTTGGTTGAGAAGTGGTTACTAGACAGAATACTAGTATAAATTGGAGGTATTTTAAGAGAGGGTGATGGTGGAGAAACGAGTGGTTTACTGTATATTTCTTACTAGTCGATTTCATATGTTATGTGGGTGGGCGTTGGGTTGACCGATAATGTCTACCAGTACGTGTGTTTATACTAATACTACTCTTGCTATTGCTTTTTGGCATAGTCTGGATGCAGGATTGGTGACGTTTCATTAGGTGAAGATGAAGAAATTCTCGAGCAGCTTTTGTTTTCCTTTCGTGTGGTGGGAGTTGTTAAATTTTAGAAGCTTTAACTAAAAGGTGTGTTTAAGGATACTATTTATAAAATCATACTATTATACTTATTCATGTTTTCTTTAAATTTTTCGCATGTTTAACTATTGGATATAAGGGCTCTCCTACTTAGGTGTTAGAGTGGGTACCCGCACGACCCTGTAGGTTGGGTCGTGACATTATTGTAGTTTAAATTCATTTGTTTTTTGTTGACAATTTCTCCTATGATCGATGTAGATATATGCTTCTAAATATCTTTTTCCAAAATTATTGAACTTCTCAAGAGTTAGAGAATTGTCACGATTTATTTTTTTGATACCCAAGATAAAAGAATGGCTTTATTTATCAATGCTACTTGTGTGATTTAGTTTGTCAAGAAATTTTCTTCAAAATAGTTATTACTATATAAACATTGCTCTTTTGTTTTAATGATTTATTATTTATTAATATTTTAGTATTTTCAACAAAGAAAAGTTCATATGACTTGTAATAATGCCAATTGAAGATTGTATTGGTTTAATTTTTATTGTAGTATAAATTCATTTATTTTTGTTAACAATTTCTCTTGTGATGTAGATATATATTTCTGAATATGTTTTCCCAAAATTATTAAACTTCTCAAGAGTTGGAGAATTGTCACGATTTACTTGTTTGATGCTAAGACAAAAGAATGACTTTATTTGTCAATGTTATTTATGTGATTTAGATTGTCAGAAAGTTTGCTTCAAAATATGTATTAATACGTAAAAATTGCCCTTTTGTTTTACTAATTTACTATTTCTTAATACATCAGCATTTTCGACAAAGAAAAATTCATATGACTGGTAATAACAACAATTGAAGTTTCTATTAGTTTAATTTTTATTCTAGTATAAATTCATTTGTTTTTGTTAACAATTTATCTTGTGATGTAGAAATATGTTTCTGAATATCTTTTCCCAAAATTATTAAACTTCTCAAGAGTTAGAAAATTATCATGATTTGTTTTTTTTATGCTCAAGACAAAAGAATAACTTTATTTGTCAATACTTCTTATGTGATTTAGATTGTTAGAAAGTTTGCTTCAAAATAGTTATCACTATGTAAACACGGCCCTGTTGTTTTACTAATTTACTATTTCTTAATATTTCACGAAGAAAAAATTCACATGACTTCTAATAACCCCAGTTGAAGTCTATATTAGTTTAATGTTTCTTATTTATTTATAGAGAATTTATACAAGATATATATTTTCATTAATGCAAACACACACACACACACACAAATATATATATATATATATATATATATATATATTCTATATTCTATACTACCTTAAAAGCATGAACTCCCTAACTTGAATGTTAAATTACTATAATATCCCCCAACTTAAAACACCCACTTAAGTATATATATTCTATATTTTATAATATATTATTTATTTTTATTTTTTTCTTAGTTATATTAAAAGTTGACACCTTTTCACTTTAATGGGTAGTGACTTTTCTAAATGGTTGTAACTTTCTAATACATTTATGACTTTTTCGATGAGTTATGACATTTCTGAAAAGTTGTAATTTTTTTAAGGGTTGCGACTTATTTGATAAGGCACTATAAATACCTTTTCATACTATAGTTTGTTGTCTATAAATAGAGGAGTTTTACTCCCACTTTTAAACTACAATTTTGTAAGCTTTGTATCCTTCTTCTTATAACAAGAGAGATTGTAAGAGTTATTCGATTATGCAATTATAATATTTTTGTTGGTAAATAAGATAGATCAACAAAAATTTATGCGAAAAGGAGAATGAAATAACTCAGCTTCAAACGAAAAGACTATCTATATAATTAATATGTACTCATTTTCATCGCAATAAATACACTTTTTCAGCAAATTCTATAGGACAAGAAGTTCAATGATTTTCTATTGCACAATCTACAACTTGGTGTTCAAGCTTTGAAAAGTCTCAAATTGTTGGCGAAAAAGGAATTGATCAAATACATGTTTGAAGAGTCCAAACTAAAACTAATAAGTACTCCTCCGTTTCCAATTTATTTGTTGTACTTTTATTATTGTTCAGTTTAATATAGAATGTTCTTTTTTCTGGGTGGGTGTGGGGGAGCATCACCTTAAAATCATGAACTCCCTAACTTGAATGTTAAATTACTACAATACCCCCAACTTAAAACACCAATTAAGTATATATTCTATATTTTATAATATATTTATTTATTTATTCTTAATTATATTAAAAGGTGACACCTTTTCACATTGTTAGGTAGTGATTTTTCTGAATGGTTGTGACTTTTTAATACATTTATGACTTTTTCGATGAGTTATGACATTTATGAAAAGTTGTAATTTTTTTGAAAGGTTGCGCCTTATATGATAAGGCACAATAAATATCTTTTCATACTATAGTTTGTTGTCTATAAATAGAGGAGTTTTACTCCCACTTTTAAACTACAATTTTGTAAGTTTTGTATTTTTCTTCTTATAACAAGAGAGATTGTGAGAGTTGTTCAATTATGCAATTACAATATTTTTTGTTGGTAAATAAGATAGATCAACAAAAATTTATGTGAAAAGCATAATAGAATAACTCAACCTCAAAGGAGAAGACTATCTAAATAATTAAAATGTACTCATTTTCATAGCAATAACTATACTTATTCAGCAACTTCTACATGACAAGAAGTTCAATGATTTTCTATTGCACAAACTACAACTTGGTGTTCAAGCTGTGAAAAGTCTCAAATTGTTGGCGAAAAATGATTTGATCAAAATTATATTTGAAGAGTCTAAAGTAGAAGTAATAAGTACTCCTCCGTTTCCAATTTATTTGTTGTACTTTTATTTTTATTCAATTTAATATATAATGTTCTTTTTTCTGGAGTGCGTGTTGGGGAGCATCTTTAAATCCACAAAGTTAAAAGGAACTTTTATATAATCTACATTCCTTAAATTAAAAGTGTTTTTTATTTATTTAAATTTCATATTGAATCAAAATTAGACAAATCTATATCTTTATTTTTGATCTAAATCTATACTACCTTAAAAGAAGGAACTGCCTACCGTAAATGTTAAATTGTTACAACACCCCAACTTAAAACAAAAAATTTAATATATGTTAAGTTATTATAAAACTCTAACTTAAAACACAAAATTTAACATATCTTCTAAATTTTACATTGTATTATATGTATTTATTTACATTATATTTACATTATATTATATTATATTGTAAGCAGACACCTTTTCACATTTAAGGGTTGTGACATTTCAAAAGAGTTACAACTTTTTGGATAAGTTGTGACCTTTATGAAGTGTTGTAACTTTTCTACATGGTTGCGACTTTTCCGAAGAGTTATGAATTTTCCGAAGGGTTGCGACTTTTTCAAAGAGTTATGACTTTTCTAATGAGTTTTGACCTTTTTGAAGGGTTGCGACTTTTTCAAAGAGTTATGACTTTTCTAATGAGTTTTGACTTTTTGAAGGGTTGCGACTTTTATTTTATAAGGCACAATACACATTTTTTTCATACACTACAATTTATTGACTATAAAAATAGGGGTTTCCTTAATTTTTTAAACTACAATTTTTTAAAGTTTTTCATTGTTCTTCTTTTTGTTCTTCTTCTTCTTCTTCTTCTTCTACATAAAACAATTATATTTAAAGCTAACACCTTTTCACATTGAATCGTTATAACCTATTCAAGAAGATGTGATTTTTCCGATGAGTTGTGACGTTTCCCAAGGGTAGTAACTTTTTATGAAAAGAAATATGCACATGCTCATACTACCCTTTGATAACTATAAATGGAG
>JAJOOP010023617.1:0-20264 GCA_029582705.1 Solanum chacoense | reverse complement strand
TTAGGAATTGAGAGAAATCATGGTTTCATAGAGTATTTTCATCATAAACCATCAATTAAACACCAATACAATCATAATTTGTCATTAGAAACCATTTGAAAATGTTTGATGAAAGAACCCATGAGATTGAGTGACACCATAGAATTTTCATACTTTAAAATCACTTTGGATTTGGCTCCTTGAATGAAAACTTAGACAAGGATCAAGACCACCATACCTTAATAGATGAAATCCATGAAGATCCACTCAATTAGCCCTCCTCTTCAATCCCTAACTCTTCTTCTTCTCTTGGTCATCAATGGAGTTCTAGAGAGAAGATATTTGTAGAGGGAGGGGTTTTGATTTGGGGGATTTGAATAATGAAATCTAAACTAGTATTTTTATTGTTTTAATATTCTCAAAATATGTTAATAAACCCAAAATAACTATCCATATACTTAGAAAGACTTGGGGTGAATTTACCAATCCGCCCCTAGCTTGGCCAAACCAAGACAACAAACACAGGTGTGATTGACGGCTCCCCATCCACGAACCGTGGATGGGTTGACGCCCTGTCCTGTTCATCCATCATTTGGGGCTGTGGCATGTTTTGGGGGCCCTTGACCCACAGAGGCCATCCACGGAGTGTGGATGGACCTACGGAGAGTGGACTCTTTCCGTAGGTCACCCCATTTTGGGCAGCCTCATGGTTTCCTTGGGGTCTTGGGGTTTAGACTTAGGGTCCTTCTCAAGAACCATTAGGGTGGTCCTTGGGGGGTCATACCTTGAGATTTAACCCCTAAACACCTCAACCATGGCTCGGGACAACATAAAGCACCATCAAACCTCACACCAAACTCTAACACACACATGTTAGGCTCTAGTTTCACTTATTTGCTTTTAGGGTCGTTACATTATCCCCCAGTTAGAAGCATTCATCCTCGAATGACACTTTAATCACATTAATGGGTAACGACTCAAGACTAGTAGCCCACAATCATGCATGTAACATCATAATCAAATGCACACTACTAGGAGGAAACATCAACTCCACATCAATAAGCTCAAGACACAACAAGAAGGTAGGAACTACATCAACAAACTCATTACGTATCAAAACATCACATTCATCCTTTCATTGGAGGAACTTCATTCTCCAAATCACATCATTCTCATCACAACATCATTAAGCATATTTAAGCAATTTTCTCATAAAGCACATTTAGGCAACTTCTTCATAAAAACACATTTAGGAATGTTCAACAGTTAACCTCATGAAGCATATAGACAACTCATACTAAATGCAAATTAACATGAGGAACACAAATCCTGAAAACTCATTTTCTCATATGAACAAGAATTCAACTAGAACATGCATAATATGAGAAGAGCATGGAAACACAATGTCACACATGACTCCAAAAATATAATAAAACAAGGCAAAAAGGAACTCTTCGTCTTAGGCTTGAATAGGCACATAAAGAAAGAGGTAAGCATATCGGAACTCTCAACAACCTTACTACTCAACATACCATTCCCCACTTAGGAGTAAACCCAACTAGGGCTAATCATGAACACCACACAGGAACCTTAATCAACATTCATAACTTTACAAGAAACAATCAACATACCGGTACTTATAAACTAGGAAAGTCCTCATTAAGCAACTCTTGCTCACAATCAACCTTACAACATCACTCAAGGCCTCATATGAGTCTACCACAATGGGTCTAAACTCCTCAAACTCATTACAGCTCTTAAGGTGAGAAGATCAATCAAACCTAACTCATGAACATCAAGGATACACAAAGACCTTACAATCTAGGCACATTATCCCTCACTTAGGAAAAAGCTCATACTAGCTCTTTCAAACTTCACCTCTTTCCATTATAAGGTCAGAGCACGACATCACTAAACCTTCATACTCATCACCCCTAGGCATTTATAAAATGCCACCTTCATCAACCCTTTCAACATACCTCAAAACTCATCCTGACTAAGTCGGATTCCACCAACAACAAACATAACCATAAAGCAACCCATTCATCATAAAGCCAACATAAAGATACATCATCTCAATCTTTCAAGTCACATAGCGATAATTGGCATCACAACCAACCTTTTATCTCCCTCAACCCTTCTAGCATACTTCTTTCAAGTTGTCATACTCTATAGACCATTACATAAAGAATAAGGTAAAGAAATTATAGAACTAAACTCTATGGCCCGACTTGAAGAATGAAGAAGTGAAACTTTGTTAACACCCAACAGCCTCCTATTCATAATAATATGGCACGCTTCACATTATCAACAAGACTCTACTAGATGTGGTTTGAGACATCATAAGACCATTCCAAAATCTTGTGCTCTGATACCATGTTTTTCACGACCCGGAGATACACCCCGGATGTAACACAGAATACTCAGCCCCGAAGGGGTCTAATACAAGCCTCATATCATTCTTGAACATAAGAACATAGGAAAATAGAGAAGAATTAAAACTTTCTTTACAATCGAAGACATTTTCATTAAAAGCAAGCGGAAGACTTTCTAGACTTTATATACTCTGTCTCAAACCATCTAATACTTTAAATACAATATTGGGACTTAGCCCATACAAAAGCTTTACAAAAACTAAAAGACACAAACGGAACACATTGGGTTTTGTCCTCGAAACTATTAGGACTCACCAAGTCTTCATCTTTAAGCACCTTGGAAACCGATCCTTCAAGCTTAGAACACCTGTATCTCCAAGCCCTACACTCTGGTAAAAAGGGAGAAGAATGAGGTTAGCACATTAGAGGCACTAAGTATGGAAGCCATGCAAAAATCATTCTTAAAACGGACATTTATTTGAAACTCATGCTTTTTAAGCTATTTTGGTAAAACTTCATGAACATTGATAAAAGAGGCATAATATAAGTCACAACCAACATACAAATCATATTTTCACATTAGAACATAATCCACATATGAACCTTTACCTTCAGCTTAAACCTTCACCTTAAGCAACCATCAATCTATACCTTGTGCAATGTATGGGTAGTGTCCCATACCACCACCCACACTAAGGTACCACCTTAAGGCCACCAAAACTGAACTTATCATTCCTCCTTTGCACCTTTACACCATAAAACATATAAGAGACATAAACATTACATAACTCACATCATCACATTAAGACCAACATGTAAGACAACTCTAAGTCCTAGTTGTGCAATGTGCAAGTAGCATCCCATACTACTACTCACACTAAGTACTCCTTTGAAGTCACCATAGACAAGGCGCATTAATATACGATAAGTCATGACAAGGAAGTAACTCATAATACAATTCAAGTATAGCATGCATCATTAAATTTAGGCATATAAGTCAACATTCATCAATAGCCACATTTAGAGGACTTTCATTCATTAGACATTAGATCAACATTCTCCTTAAGTTCTTCCTAGGAGGACAATCAAACATAGTCATTAAGACTTAGAGAACTCACTATGATCGTTTCAAAGCCTACTAGTGCAATGCATGGATGTCATCCCATACTACCACCCATACTTCATAGAACTCATCAAAAAAACATCATGCAAATCTTATATGTTGGGAATAGGAATTAACCGACATAGACCATGAGGGCCAAATCATGGAATGCGGTGTCATGTAACCCTACACTGAAGGAAGGTGTTCTACTTGCCTAGGGTAAAACTTGAACACATCCTATGTAGGCACACAATTATGGGATAAGAAAGATGTTCATTGGACTCTAACCTAACATTGGGAGAGCCACCATCTAAGCCATATCCACTCGGTGCTTAGCGTCCATTCCCATAGAGTAGTTCATTCACTTTACATTATACTTGAGATGGCCACCAACATTAGGCCTACCGACCCAAAGCACATGCACATGAAAGGTCACCACCATTATTAGGTCAACCGATTCAAGGTATATTAAGGATAGCTCATTGGTCTACCTAGAAAGGGCCACCACCATTAGGTATACCATTTCAAGGTTCACCATCTCACACAAGAAGGAGGCCACCACCATTAGGTCTACCGCTTCAAGGTTTAACATTCACATTGGTTTCTAGACTCTTCATGAAGGACCACCAACACTAGGTCTACGAGTTCAAGACATAGCCTAAAATACCTCATTAATCATTCATAGAAAGTCTACCAACATTAGGTCTACCAATTCTAGACATTCTTTCAATCATTCAAGAAAAGGCTATCAACATTAGGTTTACCAATTCTAAGTCATCAACACATTCATTAGTCATTTGTGAGAGGGCTAACAATATTAGGCCTACCAAATTATGATATTTAAGACATTATGTCAAGATACATTCTTTATTCAAGAGGAGGATGCCTAAGCCTACCAAGTCAAGATACTTCATTAATGATGACATTAATCAATACAAGAAAAGGATGCTTTAGCCTACCAATTAAAGATATCACATTCAACACAACTTTCATTTATCAAGAAGAGAGCACCTAAGTCTACCAATCAAAGATACAACATTACATCATAGAAACCCTTCACCTTTAATCATCAACATTCATGAGTGTTTAGTGAGAATATTCTTTCAATCACAACACATTTACCTTCTATACAAGATCATCATTCTATCATTGAAATCACATGCAAATCCATCACATCACATTCACATATACAACATCATGATAATACTTCAATTCCTCAAACTATGCCTTCAAGTCCATGATCACAATATACAAAGTAATTAAACCCCTCCAAGTGGATCAATAGCTCAATAACAATTCTACTTCAACATGTAAATTAGGTCAAACTTGCCCTTTAAAGACTATGATAAAAAATAGTCAATTCACCATAATTAGGCATAGATGATGATGCAATTCAATAATCTAAATCAATCTAGGAATAATCCGTCAACATTCATTCATGATCAACAAACCCACTTCATAATGAACAATTTAGGAATTGAGAGATATCATGGGTTCATAGAGTATTTTCATCGAAAATCATCAATTAAACACCAATACAATCATAATTTTCCATTATAAACCATTTGAAGATGTTTGATAAAAGAACCCACGAGATTGAGTGACACCATAGAATTTTCATACTTTAAAATCACTTTGGATTTGGCTCCTTGAATGAAAACTTAGACAAGGATCAAGACCACCATACCTTAATAGATGAAATCCATGAAGATCCACTCAATTAGCCCTCCTCTTCAATCCCTAACTCTTCTTCTTCTCTTGGTCATCAATGGAGTTCTAGAGAGAAGATATTTGTAGAGGGAGGGGTTTTGATTTGGGAGTTTGAATAATAAAATCTAAAATAGTATTTTATTGTTTTAATACTCTTAAAATATGTTAGTAAACCTAAAATAACTGTCCATACACTTAAAAAGACTTGGGGTCAATTTACCAATCAGCCCCTAGCTTGGCCAAACCAAGACAGCAAACACATGTGTGATTGACGGCTCCCCATCCACGGACCGTGTATAGGTTGATGCCCCATCCTGGTAATCCATCATTTGGGGCTGAGGCATGTTTTGGGGGCCCTCGACCTACGGAGGATGTACACTAGGCGTGGATCGACCTACGGGGCGTCGACCCCTTCCATAGGTGACCCCATTTTGGGCAGCCTCATGGTTTACTTGAGGTTTTGGGGTTTAAACATAGGGTCCTCCTCAAGGACCCTTAGGGTGGTCCTTAGGGGGTTGTACCTTGACGTCTATCCCCTACACACCTCAACCATGGTTGGGGACAACATAAAGCACCATCAAACCTCACACCAAACTCTAACACGCACACGTTAAGCTCTAATTTCACTTATTCACTTTTAGGGTCATTACATAAATGTCTGGGTACAACCTCCCAAGGACCACCCAAGGGGTCCTTGAGGGGGACCCCAAAAACAGTACCCAATCTGCAATTTTTTGGTGACCTACGTTTAGGCTGTAGGTGGACCAACGCCCCGTAGGTGGGGGTATGGGTAAAGGCCTGCGAAATGATGTCTGAAAATCAACCTACGACTTGCCAGCACGAACAGTAGACCCATCCATGGTCCGTGGATGGGTGCGCATAAGTGCGAGCAGATTTTGGTCTTTTAGTTTTAAGTCAACTGTTTAGGAGTTAACTTAGTAATTAGTTAGGGCTTATGGAGGTCGATTTGTTAGTTAATTAGCCACCTATAAATACCTAATCAGACCCTAAACTAAGTGTTTAACTCATTCATCTAAGAACCCCCAACATACTCTCCAAAATCCTCTCTCTAGAAGTGAAGAAAAAGAACAAGAAGAAGAAGAAGAAAAAGAAGAAAAAGAAGAAGAAGAAGAAGAAGAAAAGAAGAGAAGAGGTCAGTGTTTCTCCATTGCTTCAAGCTTTAGTTAGTGCTTTGAAAAGTGTTACATTAAGTTTATTCATCTATGGGTTCTTCCACCCATAGATCCCCCATAGTTTCCCCCCAATAGTGAAGTCAAAAACCCAATTCTAGCTAGGGTTGATCTTGCATTGTGGGTAGGGTTTGGGTATAATTACAATCTAGTGGATAACACCAAATTATGATTGATTTAGATTTTTTAAAATTATATTATGATGATTTCTTCTGATTTCTATGGTAAACCCTTATCTAAATTGATGAATGTGATATTTGTGGGTTTATGCCATTAGAGGAAAAGTTCAAGGTTCAAAGGTGATCTTCCTAAATCAATGTCTTCTATACTAATTGATCATAGTTAGGATCATCTAATCATGAATTGAACTAGACTTGATTGAATAGGAAGGATCTTGATTTGTAATATTAGAATTGAACCGTTATGAATCAATTATGACTAGAATCACTTAGTAGTAGAGAATGTGATTAAATATCTTGAAATTTGACATGAATTAACAGAGAATGAAGCTAAGCTTGAAAGTAGGGCTTGTAGCCATCATTGTTAGGGCTTTGGGGTAAAGTCAATATGATGTGATCTTATTGTGTATTCTCTTCCTCTTACACAGTTAGGCATGAATTGCTAGGAGATCCAAGGGTTGTCTCACATAGAAGGATTCTAAGTTTGCTTAATAACCTAAAATGAATAAAAGAACTTTAGACTAGAATAGCTTGAAGTTGTGACATATGTTCCCTTCATGAATAGCTTGGCTTAGTAGGATAAGACCAAGGTTGATAGCTTGGGATGGAGGATCTATACTCTCTAAAGGGATAGCTTGACTTAGCATTGTAGAATGCATGTCATGGTAGCATGAGTTAGGAGATGTCAAGTTAGCGTACAATTGAGCATTTACACTCTCCTAAGGGTAGCTTGAACTAGCATTGTTGGGATGCCTTCATAGTAGCATGACTTGGTTTGGCCAAGACCATTTCATGGTTGCTTGGGGATAGAGGACTTGTACTCTCCTAAGGGTACTTGGACCTTGTATTGTAGGATGCGTGTCAAGGGTTGCTTAAATTAGGTTAGTCATGGTAGATTAGGATTGAGGACTCATACTCTCATAAGGATAGCATAGGATTGAGAATCATACTCTCCTAAGGAAAACTTTCATTTGTATCATAGTATACTTGTAAGGGTAGCATGACTTAGTTGGTATAGGACTATTTCATGGTAGCTATGATAGGATACGTGTACCCTTTCTAGAGTAGTTTGGACTTGCATGATAGTGTGTCTTCCAAGGTAGTTAACTTAGCTTAACCTAGTTATGTTAGGAAGATGATAGCATGGTCTAGCCTATTAGGGGATTATTCCTTGGTAACCTAGAAGAGGTAAATAAAATAGAGGCTTTAGTCCCCAACTAGTGAACATTACTGATAGTTTAAAGAAGTACTTAGTGTATGTAGTAGTATGGGATGCTATCCATACATTGCACAAGTATGCCTTAAGGCTAGGTATGAAGGGTTCCCACACATAGTATAGACTTAGCTTGGGCTGTTGCTATAGTTGCCTCCCAAGATGTGATTGACTAAAAGGTGGTAGTTCCCTTGTCTATATGAAGATAGCCAATAGTAATACCAAAGTAGGATGAATTTGACTAAGATAACTTCAAGGTTATGCTTAGTGTGAAGGGTAGTATGGGATGCCTTTCACGCATTACACAAGTGTGTCTTGAGGTTACTTAGAATAATGGTGCCCTTATGGTAGAAAGACTTATGACTTAACCATGCATATACAATATGATTAAGATGACCAAACAGGGATAATTTGGTTGGTTAGTTGTATGGGATGCTATTCTTGCTTTGCACTTGTATGCTTTTGAGGTTACTTGAGACTAGTGCAATTATTGTATTGATGACTAAGTGTCAATGATGCTTAAGTTATTATGACTTATCTCCTATGCTCATTTACTATGTCTTATGTTGACTTATATGCGTATGATGCTTATGTTGGAGGTTATGCTATGACTATGATGATTATGCTATAACTATGATGATTATGTTATGACCATGATGATTGTGTTATGACTAGGTGAATATCTCTTACGCTTATGTCTTATGTTAACTAACCATTTTGAGATGCTTTTATGATGATGTGCTAGCTTTCATACTTGGTACATTTTGTACTAATGCATATTGCCTACATTCTAATCAAATGTAGGGTTTCCGAGATTGAGTTGCTTTGAAGGCTAGGTTTACAAGGATCAAGAAGATTTGAAGAATTCGTGAGTCCTCATCGCATCGAGGACAAACCCATATTTCCTTTATCTCAAATCCTTATGTTTTAGACTTTGTATGGGCTACGTCCCAAGAGTTTTATTCAAAAGTTTTGTTAGATGGTTTGAGACAAAGAGTATGAAAAGACTTCCGCTTGCATTTACAAAATATGACTTCGATTGTAAAAGTTTTTAATTGTTCTGTATTTTCATTTCTATTACCTATATTATGATGCTAAGGGTTTATATGAGAACCCTTTGGGGTCAAGTATGCAATGTTACGTCTAGGGGTTACCTCTGGGTCGTGACAATATGTATGATGATGATGGCCTAAAAATGGTACTTAGTATTAGATAAGATTATAGGATCTTATCTATGCATTGCACAAGTATAGCTTTGGGTTTCTTATGAGATGGTTAACTTGTGTATTTACACTAATGTGCATGATGACTTTTTAATTTGATAAACCACATGGTTTCAACAATAAATGTCCCATATTAGCATGCTTTCAAGGATTTTATGCATGGCTATCATGCTTAGTGCATATTTGTACTAACCCATATTTTCTACATTTTTCTATAAGTGTAGGGCCCGGTTGTTGAGTTGTGCTATCTTGTTGGTCAAAGATTGGATTGATTCTCTCCACGCTTTTGGTGAGTCCTCATGGTTCGAGGACAAAAGTTTTTCATTTCTAGTTTCTTTTGTATGTTCTATTTTGAGACTATGTTGTAAGGGTTGTGACCCTATTTAATACTCGATTGTATTGGATAGTTTATATAGGCAATATCTAGACTTCCATTTTCTTTTATGAAAGATTTCGATTGTAAAAGAAAATTTTTAATTCTGCATTTGTTTTTATGATATGCTATGGGATTGTTTGAGATCCCTTCGGGGTCAAGTATGCCGTGTTACATCTAGGGGGTACCCCTCTGTCGTGACATCAATCTCACTTCTTGAGTATATCAAAGTTTCGTTAATGAACACAATCACAAACATGTCAAGGTGTTGTCTAAACACCTTATTCATCAAGTCCATGAATGCCGCCAGAGCATTAGTCAACCGAAACAACATAACCAAGAACTCATAGTGACCGTATCAGGTTCTAAAGTTTGTTTCTAGAATGTCTTCCTCTCTCACCCTTAGTTCGTGACAACCCAAATGAAGATCGATCTTATAGAAATAAGTAGCCCCTTGCAATTGATCAAACAAGTCATCTATCCTAGGGAGAGGATACTTGTTCTTAATGGTCACTTTCTTCAACTAACGATAATCGATGCACATTCGTAGAAACAAACAACACCGGAGCACCTCATGGTGAAATACTTGTATGAATAAATCCCTTATCTAACAAGTCCTTTAGTTGCTCCTTCAACTTTTTTAACTCAGCCGGAGGCATCTATAAGGACGGATTGAAATAGGTTGCGTATCCGAAATAAGAAAAATGCCAAAATCTATCTCTCCCTCGGGAGGAATACCGAGTAAATCATCACAAAAACTTTCCAAAAATTATTTACAACTAGGATTGATTCAAGATTAGGGGTCTCGAAATCTACATTCCTTACCCTAACAATATGGTAAACACAACCCTTGGAGATCATCTTTCTAGCCTTCAAACATGATACAAACTGACCCTTAGGTATAGAGTTTCCTCCTTTCCACTCAAGAACAGGCTTAATCATGAACTGAAATTAAACTACCCGAGTTCTACAATAAATCGACGCATAGCAAGAGTGCAACGAATCCATACCAAGTATCACATCAAAACCTAGCATGTCCAACTATACCAAATAAAAAAGAGTCACTCTATGGAATAGGGGAATAGGGTATCTCCTATAAACCCTCTTAGCCACCACAGAATCACCAACAGAAGTAGAGACAGAAAAAGGTTCTAACAACACATCGGGGAGCACGTAAAATCTCATTTCCACATATGGCGTCACAAAAGAAAAAGTAGCACAGGGGTCTAGCAAAGCATACACATCTATATGGAAAACTTTTAACATACCGGTCACCACGTCCGGAAAACTCTCTTGATCGATCACCTAGGTTTTGGAGAGCGTAGAAGCGGTTTTGCTCTGGAGCATTGGAGTTGGAACCTCTAGGAGGAGCTTGCTTGTCATCTTTTCCCTTAGCCGAAAGTGTTGGGCAATTCCTCAATTGATGACCACTCTTACCACAACCAAAACACACATCCAAGCAGGCTAGGCACCTATCATAATGTTTCTTACCGCATTTAGCACAAGTAGACCTAGCCATAGAAGATCTACTACTATTACTTCCTTGAGGTTTAATGCTAGATGCCCTATACTTGTTCACCCTTGGAGGACTACTAGACGATCCTTGGTTGACCTTGTCCATCCGATCTAGCATTGGAGAAGTTCCTATCACCATTCCTAGCTCTTACCACCACCCTATTCTTTTCCTTGGTTGACTCCTCAATTTGTTGGGCATGTACCTTAAGAAGTGAGATATTCATATCACTAATGAGCATTGCCGTACGACATTCTTTTTCAACCAAGTCGTACACTCCCATAACAAATTTATTCATCTTTGCCCTTGAATTCGCTACTAAAGTTGGAGCATACTTGGATAGTTAGGTGAACTTTAGACCATATTCCTTCACACTCATACCTCCTTGATGAAGGTTAATGAGCTCTTGCATCATAACTTCCCTCAACTCAAGGGGAAAGAACTATCAAGATCTTAAACTCTTCCCACTCAATGGGACCTGCTCCTACCGGCCTACCACTTTTCCATTTTTTATACCATACTTGAGCAACACCTTTCAAATGGTAAGCGGCTAACTCAGCTTTCTCTACCGAAGTCACCCTCATGATATCAAGTACCTTATAAACCTCATCCACATTTTTTTGAGGATTCTCCTTCACTGAAATTCCAGAGGTTTCATCCTAGCAAAGTCCCTCAATCTCGAACACGCGAAATTCACATTAGGGTTCATCGGTGCAATTACCTCTCTATTGGCATGAGTCGTTATGGCTTGGGCCAACATTTGGAAAGCCGACCTAACCTCAACATTCGACATAGCCGACGAATTGATCAAAACTTGAGCAGCTTGATGAACTTGAGGAGGAGCTCCTTCACTCATATTGTCTTCCTCAACCATTCTTGTGAAAGCCGTACTAGAAGTCATATCATGTAGACCATAAGGCAAGGATTAAGAGATACACCATAAAAAGTTAAAATCTATCACACGACTTAAGAGTAATGAAAGAAGTGGAATATCCTAATCATCTTGTAGACTCTCATCCATAAATGTGGTGCGCTTCACACTCAAGAACAAGACTCTACTAGACGTGGATTATGAGACATCAACCTGGAATCATTCTAAACCTTTTTCTATGATTACCAAGTTTGTCACGACCTAGTGGTACCCCCTAATGTAACACGGCGTAAAGAACACCGAAGGACTCGATACAAGCCATTTAGCATATCATAACACAAGCAATAGAACAATAAGAGTAAAAATAACCTACAAGTCTATGTTTAAATTTTTCATTTAAAACAAAAGCAGAAGTCTCAACATAGCCATCAATTACAATCATTGAATAGAGAAAGGGACACAACCCATACAACATAGTCTGAAAGGAAATACTAGAAATTAAACTACAAGTGAAACATTCATCCTGGAATCTTTGAGGACTCACCACAAGCAAGGAGAAGAGTAAAATCCAAGTTGTAGCCACAATGATGACCTTGAGAACCGGACTCTACACTTAGAAAAATGTTGGAAAAGCATGGGTTAGTACAAAAATGCAAGAGGTACGAAAGCGATGCATAAAAACATTTGGAAACATGCTCAAAGGGGACATTTTAGTTGAAAGCATGCACTTTACCAAGTTTAAGGATCATCATGAAGTTTAGTGTAAAAGAATAAGACACAAGCACACTCATCATAGTCATAATCATCATAAAGGAAACACTGCATAATTTCCCTCCAAGTATACTTTGTGCAATGCATATATAAGACCCCATAAATCTCACCCATGCTAAGTAATCCTTTTTAGGTCATCATTCATGATCATCATCTTGAAAACTTATATAAAAGCTTAATGAGTAACCACAGTTCATAATTCATGTTCTTGTTCTTCTTTAATGTGGGAATAAGCCTTAACCGACATAGACCATGTGAGCTTACCATGGAATCTGGTGTCTGCCCCACATTGAAAAGGGGTGTTCACTTGCCTAAGGTATAACCATGGTTTGTTAGCTTAGGTGGATCCACTAGCTAAATGTATCCTATGGGGGCGCATAGTTTATGAGATAAAGAGATTGTTACTAGAAACCCGCCCTTTTTGACAGGACAACTTCCATCTCATGAGATTGCTTCTAGAAACCCAGCTTTTTTGACAGAAGTGCTTCCATCTCATAGTTAATATCAACTCGGTGCTAAGCATTAATTCCCACGAAGTACATGTTAATTCATAACTTAGTTCATAAGTACGGAAGAATGCTTTAACACTCAATCCAACATGGTTCATTAGGATAACTCTTAGATCATGCATGAGAATAACCTTTCACCGTCCATGTCTACATGTAGATTCTATAGGTGAGAATTGTCTTTCAACCGTAGAATCATCATTATGTTAGAAAACCTTTCACATCATATTCATTATATGTTCATGAGAATAGCCTTTCAATCAACACATCAAGATTATCATGGTCATAGACATTTAATTCTTAGTCATGTGTAATATTGTATGTGAGAATAGTCTTTCAACAACACCATAGTTACATCATAATCATGTTTATGCATGGAGTGTGTATGTGATAAGGTCCTTTGAAAAATCCAACAATAATATCATCATCATATATACTTCACTCTCAAAGTGTCCATAAAGCATATACATAAATCTCTTAATCATGTATAATTCTCATATCTTGCATTCAAGGATTATAGATCAGCTTCAATCAGCACATCTACAATTCACTACATTAGACAAGGATGTAATCATAATTCAAGTAGTTAAATTACTACATGCATAATTTTATAATATTCCCTTGCATCAATCAATACCCACACTTTGGTATCATAATTAGGAAAATAAGAGAATTCATGGATTCTTTGGGATTACAAAATAAAACCATGTAAAATCATCGATTTATACATAATTTATCATAATTCAATCATTATAAATTAATTTGAAAGTAATTTCTGAGTTTGGAGTCAAACCCTAACTTTTGGGGTAGTTACTAGTTTTGAAATTGAAGTTTGAAAGGACTCTATGGATGAAAGCTATATGTAACACCTCAGAAACTAGTAGGTTAAACTAGGGCTTCATGTGAGGGTTGGAGTCATGAATTTAATTTCCCGTACTTAGAATGAAGAGTTTTGAGTTTGAAATTTAAGGTACGACTCCCCAAAGACCAACCAAGGGTCCTTGAGGAGGACCGTAGAAACCACCCTAAAATATGCCCAAGGCAGTACCCACGACAGGACCCATACCTTGTGGATGGAGGTCCCAAAAGTGGGGTTGCAGAACACCACCCACAGAGGACCAGCATACCCTGTGGGTCCACCCACAGCCCGTGGGCATGGTCCCATATGTAGGGCAGTGATTAGGCCAATGTCGATTAGTGAAGTGGGTTTTGGAACTTTCCTACTTTAATTAGAGGTTAAGTGATATCTTACTAACCTTATTTAGACTAACTATATAAAGCTTTTAGACCCCTAAATACATTGATCCTAGTAATTATTTCAATTAACCAAAAAGAACCCAATTCCCTCTTAAAAATCCTTTCTCTAGAAGAAAAAGGAGAAGAAGAAGAAGAAGAAGAAGAAGAAGAAGAAGAAGGAGGAGGAGGAGGAGGAGGAGAAGGAGAAGGAGAAGAACAAGAAGAACCCAATTCCCTCTTAAAAATGTGAGGGCTTTGTATCCAAGGTATGATTGCTAATTTATTCATGGATTCCAATTCCCTCTTAAAAATGTGAGGGCTTTGTATCCAAGGTATGATTGCTAATTTATCCATGGATTCCAATTCCCTCTTAAAAATGTGAGGGCTTTGTATCCAAGGTATGATTGCTTATTTATCCATGGATTCCAATTCCCTCTTAAAAATGTGAGGGCTTTGTATCCAAGGTATGATTGCTTATTTATCCATGGATTCTTCCATCCATGGAGTCCCCTAGAATTCCCCCAATTGTGCAGATGAAATCCCCAATTCAAGTTAGGGTTTCTTCCAATATTGTGGGTTATGTTGAGTATCAATCCAATTGACAAGGAGAAGTAGAAGGAGAAGCAGTAGAGAAGGAGAAGGAAAAGCATAAGGAGAAGAAGAAAGAGAAACAGAAGGAGAATGAGAAGCAGAAGTAGAAGTAGAAGGAGAAAGAGAGAAGAAGAAGAAGAAGAATATCATTCATCTAGTATAGACTCCAATCTTCCAAGCTTTATGAGGGCTTTGTATCCAAGGTATGATTGCTTATTTATCCGTGGATTCTTTCATCCATGGATTCCCCTAGAATTCCCCCATTTGTGAGGATGAAATCCCCAAGAAGAAGAAGATCAGGCTAGGTCTAGTATAGACTCCTATCTTTCACTCTTTATGAAGGCTTGTATCCAAGGTATGATTGCTTATTTATCCATGGATTCTTCCATCTATGGAGTCCCCTAGAATTCCCCCAATTGTGAAGATGAAATCCCCAATTCAAGTTAGGGTTCCTTCCAATATTGTGAGTTTTGTTGAGTACGAATACAATTGAGTGAGTATTGATTGTTTATGATTGAATTAGTAGTAAATCGTGATATTATGATGAAATTACATCTCTTCTATGTTTAATCCCAGCATATTTCATAAAATTGAAGTAATGTGGGTTCATGTCTTGGAAAGAGAAATTGAAGATTTAGAGATGATATCCTAGGGTTGATGAATTGAATTATATTAAATCCTATATGATGGATCATGGTTAGTAAGGATTGAGCTTGAGTCTTTAAGATGACATATGATTAGAATTGCTTAAGAATAAACCATGTTAGTAGAATGTATTGTGATCTAGGTGAGTATGATGATTGTAGGAAGTAAAGTTTTGAGAGTAAGGTTTGTAGGCACAAAGATTAATCACTAGGGTTTTGGAAGTAAATATAATGTGACTAATTAGGTGTGTAAAGGCTTTGAGAGTAAAGTCTAGGTGATAATGGTAGCCTACTAGGTAGAGTTGTTGTGGAAGGCCTTTACCCACCTTATATACCTTAGGAATGTTTGAATGCATAAAGTGCTAGAATAACTTTAAACATGGATTTGTTTTAAAGGACATCCTTCCATAAGTCATGAGTTAAGTAAGGTTTAATAACTAATCTAAGGGTTGTATGGTTTGCCCCAAGGGAATATTGACAATGAGATGAAAGTTAACACATAGTCGGGTCCGGGCTCCAAGTTGAAGGAGAACCACACCTAGTTGAGTCTGGATATCCAAAGTAAATGGTGAACTCTCACGTAATAGAGTTCAGGTTTTCTCAAAGTAGGTCTCATGAGATGGAAGGCTTCACCTAGTGAAGTCTGGGTTTCTAGTAGCAATCAATGTATCCAAAGAACTAAGATATGTTTAATGAAGTATCTACTAGTGTTCAAGATGAACTAATCCATACTTAGAGAGGCATCTCGTAGTGTTCCAAGAGTAAAATAAACTAAGAGATACTTGAAAATGTATCTCCTAGTGTTCAAAAGAATTAATTAACTAAGACATACTTGAAAGTGTATCTCCAAGTGTTCATACTAATAATTAACTTAGATATGCTTATAGAAGTATTTTATAGTGTTCCAAGTAATGATAATGATGAAATTAGACATGCTTAGAAAAGTACCTCATAGTGTTCCAAGGTTTAAGAGAGGGACTAGTCCCTACTAATGATCATGTATGATAGCCTAAATTGGTACTTAGTGGGGGTAGGATTATGGGGTCTTATCCATGCATTCCATAAGTATGACTTAAAGCTACTTCTGAAGTGTTTCTCTTATATGTTTAGTTTGCATTATTTTGTATAGTTTTGTTCCATGATATGATTGACTAAGGGTAAAGAGTTTCTTGTCTATGAGAAGTAAGCTAAGGATGAGACCAATGGATGGTAAGTATGACTATGATGACTTAAAACTAATACTTAGTGTGGATGGGATTATGGGGTCTTATTCATGCATTGCACAAGTATGCTTTGAGGTTACTTATGAAGTTGTTCTCTTATGTTGTGAATGTCTAAGTATGGACTATGTTATGAATATGATTTATCTCCTATGCTCATGATTATATCTTATGTTGACTTATGCTTATATAACGCTTATGTTGGAGATTATTCTTATTTCTTAATGTTGATTAATGTTTATGTTATGCTCCTATGATGTTATGATGGCTATCATATTTAGTACATTTTGTAGCAATGCATCCTATTGTCTACATTCTTATCTAATGCACAGTCTGGCGACATTGAGTTCGATCCTCATGGCTAGGATTCATAGTAGAGCAAGAAGTTGAAGACTTTGTGAGTCCTCATAGCATCGAGGATTGATCACCTTTGCTGTTATCTCCTTTCTTTTATGATTAGAATTTTGTATGGGCTGAGTCCCAAAGTTTTATTCAAGTTGAGTATAGATGGTTTGAGACAAAGTATAATAGATTTCCTCTTGCTTTTATAATGATTTCGATTTTATGGGAAAAATTTTAAATTTCTGCATCAATTCTATTTATCTTATGTTATGATTTGCTAAGTGGCATGTGTTAGGACTTTCAAGGTCTAGTACACCTTGTCACATTTAGGGTGTACCTCTGGATTATGAAAAACTTTGTATTAGAGCCCAAGGTTTAGAATGATTCTAGGATGTTGATTAGCGTTTCATAGACACTTCATCCAATTCTAAGCGTCAACGGTTGTTAATTAGTATATAACCCAACTAAGTGAGTTGGGGTCGAATCCCACAGCGAGCGGTACGTGTTTAAGATTCCATAGGAAAGTATGAACATTTTCAAATCAGTCAAAGGAATTGAAATTTTTGAAAAAAAATATCATTTAAATCAGGGGGTGACACAAGAGTCAAATGGGGGTTTTGGTTTGAAATTATAAACTACGAACAACGGTAAACAATGCGAAATAACAATAATGAGACTGGTTTTTGCGATGTGATTCGATTGTAGGATAAGATAGGAAAATAGGTAATTGCAACTATTAGAAAATAGCTAAATATTAGTGAGTAAGCAAGGCTATAGATGAGGTAAACTTTCTCTCGAATAATTTTTTACCCCGAATCAAGTTGATTTCTCTCGAGCATCCAAAATGAAGCAAAATAAGAGGAGCCCAACCCTTAGTCCATTCACTCTCTCTCGCTAAATATGTGGAATTTTGTTTAGGATTCACTCTCTCGCGCTGAACCTAGGTCAACCCATTACCCACATATCAATGAAGAATTCTAGTTTTAAAACCTCTCTCTTGAGAAAGCCCAAAAATACAAAGTTAGAACTGCATTTGCAACAACAATTCTTAAATTAAACCAGAATTAATGACTAAACTAACTTCTAAATAGCATTTAAACTAACAATTACCAACATCCATAAACTAAATTAGCCCATAATCAGATAATCACACCCCCAAGAATTGGGGTTTTAGCTAGACATCATAAAAAGATAAAATACGTTACCAAATTGTGTTTCCATCAATAGGGTAAGATTGATTTCATCTTTATAATGTTCCTATTCGAAGAATCTCAAAGACCCACTTCTAATTTCTCAAAAGTGAAAAATTTCAATTCTTCAAAGCTTAGGAAAAACTAGAGAAAAACTCATTTGTAGAGCTCAAAATATTAAAATAAAAATTATTCTAAGGAGTAATTGATATTAAACTAAATGTTCAAAAATGTATTTATAGTCACCAAAAATTGATATGAAGAGTCAGTCAGTGGAGCGTGTCGGGCTCACCAAACAACTCGGCGAGCTGCACTTTGGTCATTTCCATCACCCTTCATCCTTGGCATTCAACAACCTCAAGGTCTATAACCTTGGGTGATCCAACACTGCATCGTGGAACCACTCGACGATCTGCCGACTGCTCATTTCTCTCGCCAACTTGGTTCTTTCCTTTCGGGCTTGGCACACTAGGACTTTAAGCAGTCATATGGCCACTCGGCGACTCGGCAAGTGGACTTGGCGATCAACAGGCTTGGATTTCTTTATTCTTTCAACTCGCTTTGTTCCTTTTTGCAGATTAGTGTCATTGCTTTGTTCCTCAATCCATACACTGCGAAATCAAGGGTTTTACATCAGTTATTGGTACAAAATAAGCATTGGAGGAAACTAAATCTATATAAACAAAGCCTTTAATGAGTCCAAATCTAGGACTCATCAACTCCCCCAACTTAAACTTTTTCTTGTCCTCTTGTAAAACTCAAGTTCAGCAGTTCAAAAAGGATGTCTCAAACAGTGCTACAAAAGACTCAATCATGAATTCACACAACAACACTCAACGTACTCATGCAAGGGTCAATTGTGCACTCAATGATTCAAGTTCTGACTCACCATAATCAAAGATTCTCAAGTTCACAATACCTACCTCAAATGCAAGTTCAATCTCAACAAAGGTACTCTAATGCCCTCACAAAAAGATGATTCCATATTCACACACAATTGTTCACAATTTATAGTTTCGAAATCACAAACAACTCTCACACTCACAAAGGTGAACACATGCATGACTTAACCCGTAGGTTTTCCCTTATTTTCCAATTAACAATTGTTTCATATCACTGAAGATCCAAAAGTTCTTTCAAAGCTTGTAATAGGGCTGAGTGTAAATGTATGGTCATTTCGGCTCAGTAGCTACTATCCTCATGAAATTTTGTATGAACATCACTTTCTTTCCTTTTCTTCAACATTTTCACTTGTGCTCAAAATTCACCCTATTATTCACTTCCAATGGAATACCAGACACCCCATTTCTTTTGTGACATTCACAATTGTTATTTCACAACTTTTTCATTCTTTTTCTTTTTCATTCCATTCTTCTTTTTCTTCTTTTCTCCTTTTTTTGGAGGGGTGATGAATCCACAAATTGGACTCATTTAAGGCTATATTTTAATAGAAATTGTGTCCTCAAATGATTCTTTTATCTCAATATCTGATAGAAAAACTTAAGTTTCAGGTATTTAAAGTTTGAAGGAAAGCATGGACACTACTTCACAAAAGGGAACGAAAAGGCTGAAAAGAACAAAGGCATGAAGGCCTGAGGATTGCCGAGTTCACTTGGCGAGTCGCCAAAGGGTCTTACTTCACCTTTTGTTCCAGTGTGCTAAGCCCTGAAGGAAAGGATCAAGTCGGCGGAAAAAGGGAGTAATCGATCGATCGCCGAGAAGTTTCGCAAAGTAGTACCACGTCGCCCAATGACCTAGAGCGCAACAATTCTGAATGATGGTGCAAGAAAGCGTGAGCTACCCCAAAAGGCAATTCACCGAGTTGATCGGCGATTCTGACTAACGACACCGAATGATCCGTTGCAGCACAAATTAGTAAAAACTATAAATACTAGTTAGAAGTGTAGTTTTAAGTGTGGAACAATTATTATAATTTTCATATACAATAGTACTTTTTGATACTTTTGCTCTGAGTTTGAGAGGGCTTTGAAAACTTAAAGAAAAAGAGGATTTCATCTCCAAGGATTTGGACTTGG
>JAJOOP010023616.1:0-13720 GCA_029582705.1 Solanum chacoense | reverse complement strand
AGTTTTAATATTATTTGATTAATGTTCCTAATTTTTTAATTTTAATAATTATTTTTTTTTAAATTATATCCGTTGGGACCCGGTTTCCGGTCCGGGACGGGTATGCCATATTTTTTCCGGAATTACCGGTTCCGGTCCGTCCCGGTTCTGGCCCGTGGTGACCAGTTCCGGTTCCGTTGCCATCCATACTTAGCTTGCACTCTGATCGTGAAACTAAATGGACTCCAATGGAGAAGAATGGATATAGAGGATTCATATTGACACCTCAACTAATTTTTTATTACCAAACAACATACTTAGGGTCAATGCTTATGCTACTTATTTAGGTAGAAAATGATATAAAAAATTCAAACCAAACTCCCCCTGAATTAATCAAAAAATCATTTCCCATTATAGCAACAAGCAATTATTGTTTTGAATTTTCCCCAAATCCAAATAGCATTAAGTCCCAGTTGCAACATTCAAAAAAAAATCCATTATTGTATTTAGAATAAAAGTTTCCCCATTACTTTATATTTGATAGTGTTGAAGGTTTTGAAAACCTACATGATGGGCATCAATGGTTGTAAAAAGAAAAGGGTTAAGTAATGCTCACGGAGACATTTTAAAAACAGGAATTCTTACCTCTGGCAGTTCCCTGATTTAACGTATTCCCAAGAAACAAAATTTTCTTCAATATCTCCTTCAATTTTAAAGAACTTCGGACCTGCTACATGCACATTGAGTTTTGTTAAAAATAAGATAAAAAGAAAGAACAAAGAAGAGATATGCAGAACCTAGCAAATTACCTCTTCGCATGCAGAGTTCACAGTGGTTAAGCTTTTCTTGAAGTCTGTCACCTGAAACGAAACTAAATTTAGATGACACAGAACTTACTTTAGTACAGAAGATCTCTAGATGCACACAAACCTGAGCCTTGAACTGAATCTTGAAAAGAAACACTCTTAATTTTGACTCTACTCGTGGCACCTTCATCAACTCCAAAAAGAACTGACAGTCAAAGGTAAAATCAGGAACACCGGAGAAGCATGGGATCTAAGCTAGAAGGTACTGTAAAATGAAAGCAAGTATCAGCTATTCCTCGAATCTTGAAATTGTAAGACCTCCAATGGCAGGGAAAAGAAACAATTCTTACAAGAATTTCCCAAACATGATAACGGAACAAGGGAGTACATCATAAATTGGACTTTGACCACTCTAATTCAATCATAAGAAAGTGTTAACATTGGTGAAGTCGTCATAATCATGAATATCTGTCACCTGCCATGGCCTCTCAACTCAGTTATCTCTAAAACATTGAAATTCAAATTAATTAATCTTTTTTCACCAGGGGAAGGCCACTACCGTTGTTAATGATTTTTTTAGAACTCAATAAGTTCATCATTAGTCAGAACTACATATACTGCCTGAGCAATTAAAATTTGGTCAATGAGATCTCGTCAGTTTAGATTTCACAAACTTTATTATTTTATATTGTTAATTTTCATTGCTTTCTGTGCTGGTTAAAATATTCTCACTAGCCAAGGGAAAAGACCAACTTCCAATTATACTAAGGTGGCACAATGGTCAATGGATGTCAGTATACCAGAGGTGCGGGTTCTAAACTATGTCAAAGCAACTCCATTCTTCTTTCTTCTGTTCCCTCAAATTTGTGTACGCCTCCTTTCTATTCTACCAGTTGCCAAAGTTGTTCAAATATTTTCTAGATCAAAGAACCCGTTTTCTGTCTTTTTTTGTTCTTTTTTTCCTTAGTTCTTTCTATTATTATTATTATCGAAATACCAATTCATGCAACATGCTCATTAGCTCTCTGCTTTCCACCTCCTCTTATATTCTCTGCAGTCCCTATCAACATTGACACACTCTTCTTTCATCCCTCTCACTATGATACTCATAGACAATCTACTACTGTCACATATCCGAAAGCTTTTACAGAAGTTGGTAAAAACTTTTAAATGCGGCAGTAGGCTAGAGACCAGCAGCAGACGTTGAGAGGAAATAAGCTAGGACCAAATAATGGTCATTAGGATGCACGGATGCATACTAGACTTTGACAGGATAGGGCCCTTAATTTTTCTATCAGAATATTGGAATTCATAAGGAGCTCTTGTTTCATCCATGTTATAAGCTTTGTATAAAATCTGTTTCAAACTGAATTTGGTAAATGATTCTTTCATCAGACAGGTTGACACTCACAATGGAGATTTCAGCATCAAAATGGAGAAAACTCCTTTGTTTACTTCCAACCAAATTTATTATGTTTTAGTTCATTAATGAGAAGTAATCTCGGAAAAATTGAAACTTCGGTCACCAGACCAAATAGGTAAAATATGTAACCCAAATACGTAAAATATGTAACCATATTCAATCCCCTTAGTGGACACAGGAAAATTCTTACTTAAGCCTTGTTCGGCAACCTTTCTCCCAAAATCATGAATAAATAGAGGCTTAGTTTACGAAAGGTTTCTTTATACCAAATTCAGTTCCAAAATATATGGTTGGATGTTTCCTGAAACAATCCCGACTTCATAGAGAACCCATGACAACATATCATAGTAAAGAGAGATGAAAACTTTAAAACGATAGGCATTTATAAAATATGACATAAAACAAAGATCATCATCATGCAGTGATTAGATAGGAACTATAAAACTGATGGTCTAACCTGTTCACACTTTCCCAGAAGCTCCTTGTCACCAGTGTAACCCTGAGTAGTTGTATTAGTAAACAATCCTTTAAAAGTAAGAATATATAATACATTTCAGAGATATCAACTGAGAGAGGGAGGAGACTGAAAGGAGTAGAGGAGCAGAAAAGAACGAGAAATCAAAGTCAGGACGGATAAGATCTTCAGATCAGTAAACTTTACCTTAAGAAGATCCATCTCTTCTTTCGTAGGACAAAATTTTATCAGATTCTCCACCTGATCTGCATCTAAAATTGACTCATCCATTGCCAGTGCAGCTGCCTATGGCCATAACAGAACCGTTGTCATTGATTTTACAAGAGAGGACTAGAGGACAAGCATGAATATTAATCAATTAGCTTGGCCTCAATCTAATACCAGTTGGGTATGCTATATGCATGCTTGATATGCATTTTTCTTTATTTAGGCCTGTTTCTTATTCGATAAAAGTTTGTCTTTTCTTGAAAATTAGGGGTTCTCTAAACCTCAACCTTCTACATCGAAATCATCAAGGGACAAAGCAAGAATATTCAAGAGAAAGGGAATTAGAGCCCGGTGTGTACAACCACGGAGGAAAGGAAGTTTCTAATTCTATTTTCTGTTCTCCTTTAACCCTGATTTCAGGTTGTACACATTTCTAGTACACCTTGACAAAGAAGGACACAATGTAGCCGCAATTTGCCACATTTTATATCAAAGGACCAGAATAGTTGAAAGAAAAAGTAGAAATATGAAGGAGAAATAATAGAAGAAAGGAAAGTCCTATGAGGTCTCATCATCTTGCGTGGGGTCCTACACCATTTGAACCACAATGAGAAGTCTAATTAACAACAAAGTCGATTCCACATTAACATATCAACCTCATTCCGAGGCTGAGGATTCCGACAGCCTGAGAAATTCTTCTTTTCTCTTTCCAATGAACAAATATAAGTTGGATTAAGAGCTAATACCCATCTATATCAATTATTCCCCCTACTTTACAGGTATTGTTTTATTCTTTTCAAGCTTAAAGGAAAGGAGGAAAAATAAATGAATGGTCTCTTATACTAGACTTGATAAGGATGGATAGTTTGACTGGGCACCCCAAACACATTTAAAATATATCAGTTTTTCTTTCTGTATAACCCAAACATAGTCTGAATTATGTGAACCATGCTTACATGACAAGGTAGCTTTCCTTTTGTCACTAGTATTCTTTTTCCTCTAGAATTCTATGATGTGATCTGGAAGAAATGTTTAAACTAGTTGGATATTGGAAGAAAGCAAATAATTGAGTTAGGTCACTGACAAGGGATCGGTCTTTCCCCTTATACTATTAGCCATGAGCAGTTTAAAATTTGATACCCACAGTGCAGTCTGTGACTTGTAAGTGAGCTGAAAGACGTGAAATTCAGAAAATTTGAAGATATAGACTCTCACTATCCTAAACAAAGATATAGAATCCCACTATCTTATTCAGTTAGATTGCATGACTTAACCCCCACCCCCCTCTGTGTGTGTGGGCATGCGCAACAAGACAGGGAGTTATTTTTCTGTGAAAACAAAGGAGACAAGCCTTCAAAAAAGAAAAATAAAGAAAATAGAAAATATTTAAGAGAAGCACTAAACTAACCATCATGTCTGGAAGTGGCATTTTCACCTTTGTGAGCATAATCTCTGTATTGTTTGCCCTTCTTAGGTCAACCTACCGAAGAAACACAAAGAAAAGAAATTAGGAAAAGACGAATTCATGTGAGACAGAAATAAAACAAAGAAAAAGAGTTCCTCAAAATAACTAATGTCAAATTTCCATAGAAAGAAACTACAGTTAATCATCTAAGAAGGATCTGGCAAAGAAAAAAAAGAAATAATCATGACAGAACCAGGAGAGACCGCAAGAATAAAGCAACAAAATAAATAGCAGTCCTTTTTTGTTAGATTCTTTGCAGATGGTTCCTAGAAGAAAGGCATTGAATGGTATTAATTACCAGTTGAACCTTGTCTGGCTTAGAATCAGCAGACTTCTTCTTTGCTCCAGATTTACCCGCACTACTCGCCTTGGGGGTGGCTGAGAAAAGAATCTCAATTTCTGACACATCAAACTCTGGTGCACTTGATTTGGAGCAAAAGTTATCAGTATTTCAATTGAGTTGAATATAAGCACTGTCAAACTAAAAAAGCACGGAACATACACTTGAGGCCCTCCATGTCTCTGCAGTTCCTCCCATAGGCTTCCCTGTAGTGCCCTGGTTACCTTGCTCCAGTGCAATGGTTTTAAATTAGATCTTGACCGTGAAAGCGCTGGAGCTCTCCCAGCAGGAAGTCCTCTGCCGGCTGCCCCAGGTCCTTTAGCGCCAAATGGTGGTGGCGGGGGAGGTCCACCACCTGGTGCTCTTGGAGCTCCAGGAGGGGGAGGTGGACCAGGTGCACTACCTCCAGGAGGTGGTGGGGGAGGTGGACCCGGTGCTCTACCTCCTGGAGGTGGTGGAGGAGGTGGACCAAGTGTGCCACCTCCAGGAAGGGGTGGAGGAGGTGGTGCTCCGCCAGGAGGAGGAGGAGGAGGAGGTGGTCCTCCACCACTAGGGGGAGGAGGAGGTGGTGGAGGACCACCACCAGGGGGAGGTGGAGGAGCTGGAGGGCCACCATAGGAGGGAGGTGGAGGAGCTGGTGGACCACCGTAAGGGGGTGGTGGAGGAGCTGGTGGGCCACCATAAGGGGGAGGTGGAGGAGCTGGTGGGCCACCGTAAGGAGGTGGTGGAGGAGCTGGTGGGCCACCGTAAGGGGGAGGTGGAGGAGCTGGTGGGCCGCCATAGAATGGAGGTTGAGGAACTGGAGGGATGCCACAAGGTGGGGGAGGAGGAGCTGGAGGTGGTGGTGGAGCTCCTGGTAATGGAGGAGGAGGAGGCGGTGGAGCTGCTGATAATGGAGGAGATGGTAAAGGTGCAACATGCAAAGGAGGGGGAGGAGGCGGTGGTGGTGCTCTAGATAAAGAAGATGGGGTGGAAAGAGAATGAGGACAAAGAATTGAAGGTGGAGTATTGTACGGAAGGGGTGGAGGAGGGGGAGGGGGAGGGACAGTTGGTGCTGAAACATTTCTTGAAGGAAGTAAGGGTGGAGGAGGTGGAGGTGGAGGCAGAATTAATATCGGAGAATTTCTTGATACAGGTTGGTGTGGAGGTGGAGGTAGAGGTGGAGATAGAGGTTGAGTTGGGGTCGGATCATTTCTTGGTGGAGGGGGGGGAGGGGGAGGTGGAGGCAGAAATTGCATTGGAGAATTTCTTGAAACAGGTGGGGGTGGGGGTGGAGGTGGAGGTGGAGGTGGAGATAGAGGTGGACTTGGTGGAGGTTGAGGCAAAGGTGTAGATAGAGGTGGACTTGGTGGAGGCGAAGATTGTAGAGGTGCATTTCGTGAAGGAGTTGAGGTTGGTGGAACTGAATCATTCTGTGAAGGTGGTGAAGGAGGAGAAACCTGCACAGGAGGTGGGGGAGGTGAAGCTGAAGCACCAAGTACAGAAGGTAGCTCAGGTGAAGAAGGAAGTGGTGGTGGTGGTGGTGGTGGTGGAGCACTCATTGTTAGCAAAGAAGAAACTCCAGGCACAATTGGAAATGGTGGAGGTGGTGGAGGGGCACTGTAAATTGCAGGTATAGGGGGAGGGGGAGGAGGTGGTGGTGGTGGTGGAGTGGATATTCTAAGACTTTCTAGCTTTGGTGCAGTGGGTGCATGTGGAGGTGGAGGTGGAGGTGGAGGTGGAGTTACTGCTACCAAGGAGGATGCTGCACAAGCCGCATTTGGCAAAGAAGCGGGTGAGGGGGTTGGTGACAATACCCTACCAACTTTCAGTACAGTAGATAATGTGGGTGGTAAAGGTGGGGGAGGAGGAGGAGGGGGAGGAGAGATACCCATATGAGCCATTCTCAAGCCATTTGATGATGGAGGGGAAGGCAGAGGCGGAGGTGGAGGCGGGGGTGGTGGTGGTGGTGGTGAAAAGGATTTGACATTTTGACTATGAGAGCTACCTCTATGAGTCTTTCTCAAGCTGTTTGATGGTGGAGGTGGAGGTGGAGGTGGAGGTGGAGGTGGGGGGGTGGTGATAAGGATTTGACATTTTGATTACGTGATAGGATTTGAGAAGGCGGAGGTGGGGGAGGTGGGGGAGGGGCGGAGTGGTGGGTCAAAGAAGCAGTTATAATATGGTCTTCCTGTAAAGACTCAGGTGGCGTTGCAGAAGCTGGCGTGTTAGTACTTACTTCCTGAATAGGAGGCAATTCAAGTGATAAAGTACTTGGATATTGAAATGAAGGTAGGGGACTTGAAGGGGATGCCTGAAGGTCAAGTGCCTGACTCTCAACTGATTCTGATGAAGAGGTCATTGCAACAGGTGCCTCCTTGACTGTTGACATGTCTAATGATGCAGGACATGAAGAGCGTTTCTTTGGAATACGACCTGCTCCAGCTAGAATTTTAGCTTCTGAAGAAGCTCGAGGAGAGGGCGATTTTGATTTAAACCCAGATTGAGAATCCTTTGTAACAGCAAGCGCAGGTGGAGCACTCTTATACCTTGATGCTGGATATGCCACATGCATTGAATTAGCGTAAGAACCTTTATTAGAAGGGATCCACCGAGACACTGCACTTGGCTTTGCTAGTCGCGACAGAGTTCCCAGAGATTCTTTCTGTTTAGATTTATTTTTAGGTCCAATCCCATCCACAGCAAGTTTGGAGTTGGATGCTAGTTGTTTCTTTAGAGATGAAAGTGCCTTTTCATTCTTTCCCTTATTGATATCAGCTGTAAACTGTGAGCCCTGCCTCTCCTGTCTCAAGGGGCCTTCTACATCTTGCTTATTATATCCTTCTTGTGACATGACACTTGCCCCCGGTGTTTCTGCTTCTGAGTCTTTGTGACTAGAAACATCAGAAATAACAGACTCGGAGTTTATCAAGTTGTCCTTATCCCCTAAACTATTTGTTTTTGATGCTTGTTGAGTAGAATCCATATTTTCTTCTAGTTTGCGATTACCTTCAACAAATGCACAGTCTTGAAAGGCATGATGCTCCAACTCTTCTTTCCATATTTCAATGTTGTCATTATCCTGCATACTGTCCTGAACTGAATGGGCATCAGATTCCCCTCTTCCATCCTGTCCATCAACAGCATTGCTGAATATCTCTTCCACCTCAAAGAACTCGTCCGGTGAAGCTCCTTCAGTCTCATTATCTTCCTCATCTGGTGCTTCAGTAGTGATAATAGGTGGAAGAGCATCAGCATCCGAAAAGAGTACCTGGTACAGTAATGAGCATTATTCAACTCCTGTAGTTCCTGTTAAAGGATAATGAAAAAAGAGCCAAGTTCAGAGGAATAAATACCAAACCTCTGCTTTGAACTCCCTGGAAAATTGGTCTTTTGCATCCCATGGGACATCAACTTCATCACGAGTTAACATCAAAACATTTGAGCGAATAAATGCCGTGTGAAACATAGCTCTGAATATCATTACTTCCCTAACTAAATCATCTTCCAAATGGATGCACTCAAGAACAACATCTCCTTGAACACGACAGTGGATATCTATTTTCACAAGTGCACACTCTTCCTGGAGAGGGTAAGTCAGCAGAATACATCAGATTTCAGCTAATTACCTGTAAATCTCAAACATTTGAAGCTTAGCATTACCTGTCGGTAGAGGCGACCATGTTGTTTTGTCTTTGAAGTTGAAAAGAGGAGTTTAGAACTCCTATTGGACGTCGGTGAAGCAGGGTCCAAACCATAGGCACGAACCATCAGTCGGCAGCCCCTCCCACCATCAAATTGAGGAAGGACCCTGAGTATAATACAATCTAAAGCAAACGGTATATCTGATGGCAGCCAATCTAAGCCAATATTTCTTCTGGTGATATAGTGAAGATATCTAAGCTGAGATGGCTGTGGATTCAGAGGTGATAAAACATAAAGAAGTTCCCTAGGAGCTTGCCTGTATACCATGTCAAGAGTCTTCTGCTCACCGGTGTACTGTTCTCTGTACAAAAGAAGACCAGCAAGCATGAAAGCAAGTACAGGCCACCCTCCCCTCTCACAGTGCATCAACAGCACATTTTGTTGGCCCTCGATTGAAAGCCAGCTCTCACTGGATCGCAAGAAGTGCTTGATCATCTCCAGTGGCAATACAGGACACCCCTCATATTTCCGAGGATAATCCATGACAGTCATATCATACTGCGTTAATATATCTGATATTTGGCTCCTGTGATCTCCTTCTTTGAAATTAAAAACCATGAAAGAAGCATCTGGATAATGATCCTGCAGCTGCGCTACAATACCTCCCATGTATGTCTTGTACTCATGTTTGTCCAATGCGTCCGTTGAGAAGCAACAATCAAACACTGCAATGTGTGAATCAAAACGAAAAGCAGAAAAGCATCAACAGTCATAAAACCAACCACACAAATTATTGGTCCGAGTTACATCCACCATTAAGATAATAAAGATAGTAAGCTCTACAGATATCACTCAAAATTGTAAAATGAAGTTCACCTTCCAAGCCACAGTGCACAATAGCTCGGCAACAACAACAAAATATCACAAGCGGGGTCTAGGAAGGGTAGAGCATACGCAAACCTCACCCCTATTTTGGGATGTAAAGAGGTTGTTTCCCATAGACCCTCGGCTTAAAGAAAAGCATATCAAAGCAGATTGAAAAAAGAAATAACAGAAGTAAAGAAATCATGACCACAAAGAATTCTGAAAAAAATACAGTAACTACAACTGAGCACAATGGCTAGGCAAACTACCAAAATGATGGAGCATCAGATTTTCAGTATTCTTTTAAACACTATATATTAATTTTCAGCTCATTAAGCAATTTGTGATATTCTCATAGTTAAACTCAACCACAAACATTTCGAAATGTAGCTAACTATGATATGATCATATAAGCATTTGTTTCAAAAACAGCTGGAAATTTTTTTCCCGGGAAAGTTCCCTGTTTCTGTAAAAATGAACTTTTCAACCAAAATCGAAAAAATTATTGCAAAAATGTAGGTCATCGAACACCTTCTCATATGAACAAAAAAAAACAGAGAAATATCAAAAAACAACAGGATTTGAGTAGAAAAGCATACCATAGACCCGTTCAGAGATCTCTAGAAGCCGATCCGGCGGCTTCCGATAGAAGAATCGTCTGAACAGCGCCATCTAATGGCGCCGTTTCTCTATCAATCGCATCAAAATAAAACTCTTGGGTTTCCTTTAACTTTCCGAATGCACACCAATTGATCGCTAAAATGTCTCAATGGATCCTCAAAAAATTTGACATTTGGAATAACAGGGTCGATGATCAATGGGGAGCTGGGTTTTTTGTTAAAATAAAAGCAGCTCAGTTTAAATTGAAAGAAATAAGGAAGAAAATTGTTGTATTAAGAAAGATTTAGAGTAAGGGAAAGTGACAGTAAATTGAATGAAAAATTGAAAGAATTTAGGGATTAAGAAAATGCAATGAAATGATGATCATTGCCATTGATGATGAAAGTCGTAAGAGAAACATGAACCGGATTCGGGAAACTGACCCGAACCTGTTACGGTCGTTGTTCGTTACATTCGACGATCTAATGTATATTATGTACACGTGGCGTATGCCCACATCCCTGACACGAAGAGAATGTCAGAAAGGAAATCTTAGTTTTTTGTTTTTTACAGACAAAAGACCGACATCTTTATAAATAAAAAAAAGTCATTATTTGAACCTAGTATTTTGTCCTATTAGGGTCAATTCCCTTTTCTTTTCTTTCCTTTTTTTTTGTTTTGTTTAATTTGAAAAATTAACCAGAAAAAAAAATGTACCCCATCAGGCAGGGGTGTAGATATTGTACGGTATTAAAATTATTTTTGGTATGATAATTTTGACTTTTAGAAATATGGTTAGACATTTTAAGTTTGGTAACGATATTTTGTGGTATGAACTTACATTTTATATTTTGGTATCGATTTTTCAACAAAATCTCAATTATATCAAATTATTAACATTTAAACATGTAGAAATATTCAAAAGAAAGTACAGATAATTTCCTTTCGTTAATCAATTACATAAAAGAGCATTTCAATCAAGATAAAGTAGTCAAATGTTTCTATTGTCTAAATAAATATTCTCTCCGTTCATCTTTACTTGTCCACTATACTATGTTAGGATGTTCAACTATACTTGTCCATTTTATAAAATTAATGAATAATTTATCATGTTATGCCTATTTTACCCTTGATATTAAACACTATTGATTTTTTAATGTGGAGATGACTTAGAAGTATTAAATCACCTTTATTATTTATTGTTTCTTAATTCATGTATCAAATTAGTAGTGAACAACTATTGTTATATAGAGGAAATAGTTTATACTAATATTAATTTATAAATTTGTTAGTGTTGTAAAAATATTTACCGAATTGTACATGTAATTATATATTTTCGGTACTTGGTATTTAGTTTATTTAGATATGAAATGTAACCAATTTTGTTTTGCGAAAACAAAATGATTCATATTCGTCTATACTGTTAATCCTCTATACTTTTCGGTCAAAGGATATGATGTGCGATGATTGAAACTAATTGGAGGATATTTTGTAGTTTATAAAGTTGAAAAATTCACACACCTTGACACGTGATAGCACGTTTATTTTCTAAAAATAAAATTAAGTGGAATATATGGTTGACATTTGATTGCTGATTTTTCTAAAAGTAAAATTAAGTAGAATACACGTTGCATCCAATATTCAAATATTTTTTTCATTTTACATTTTTCAAGAAATTAAAATTAGTTCATTTAGCTTAAATGGCGAGGACAAGGGTTAAGGGCTAGCTCACTTAATTTACTTTATATTTTGCGCAGAGATGGAGGATTCAAACACAATCAATAACATAGAACTCTATTCTCATTTCACAGATGTAATAAACGTTATTATTCTATATACAAAGTATAAAGTGAAAAAATAATAATAGGTTAATAAAGTTACGAGCCCACAAAATATTAACCATGTTTTTTTTTAAAGAATTTATTTCCTCACAATTTCTCAGGGTTTGGAATTTGGATTAGTTCCTCTAGTATATATAGAAGTGAACATTATTATGTTATACTGGCAATCCAAATTACAGAACTTTAGTGAACTCAACAAATGGATCTAGCAAATGACATGACAATTATTCTTTGTCTTTAAAAATGAGGGGAAGAAGAAGAATTATGTTTGCTCTTTAAGAAGAGGACGAATTTTGTCAACTTCTAAAAGTCTATAGCCTAAGTAATAGGTGCAAAGATACATGTTCAGAAAAAGAGGGGTTTATTTTCTCGCAAACAACTTTCCTTTTGGGGAAAATTACGCGATTAAGCAAACTTATACAATTTAATTACTCATCATAACTATAGTTTGCTATAATTACCACTCGCGACTAACATTATACATTAATTATGTAGGCTGACTTCGAGTTTGTATAATTAGTCACGTTTGTATATGTATAATTCTCCAGAATATACAAATACATATGTATAATATACAATTATCTAACCAATATACATATAAAATTCACCTCTCTCCCACTCTCTCACTTGCCTCTCTCCTCCCTCTCCCAATCTCGCTTGCCATATATACAAATGCATATGTATAATATACATATACAATTCACCTCTCTCCCACTCTCTGCCCTCTCTCGCTCGCCTCTCTCCTTCCTCTCCCAATCTCGCTCGCCTCTCTCCTCCCTCTCCCAATATCACTCGCCTCTCTCCTCCTTCTCCCAATCTCGCTTGCCATATATACAAATACATATGTATAATATACAATTATCTAACCGATATACATATACAACCTCTCTCCCACTCTTTTCCCTCTCTCTCCCAGTCTCACTCGCCTCTCTCCTCCCTATGACATGTAGCTATGAATTGTAATTATTAAACTATAGTTATGGAGAGTAATTAGGCTATTTTTGAGTGTCTATAGGTGAAAGTTCCTCTTCTTTTTGCCCAATTTGGGCCAATGACTATGGACGCAACCTTGTCGAAGTTAAAATAAATCCCACTACTGTTGTGTAAGAGTACTCCACCAAAAAATATGTAAACTAAAATTGAATTATTAATCTTCAGTCGTTGATATTGATAACGCAATAACACGATACTAATTGATTACTTCTCATTTTACACGATACTCAAGAAATCATTAATAAAATGATCAATTTAACTAATTTAATCTTTATTCATATGGATGGATATCAAAATAATTTATGATGACATAAAGCATACAAAAGGTATAAGTACTTCAAAGTGGGTGAGAGCAAAAGTATTTAATGAACTCTTTAATAAAATAAATTCTAGGAACTTTAATTTTATTTAAGCTTCCAAAGAGAAATTATGGAAACATTAAACATGATGATGGTATTAATTATAGGGGTAAAATGAAAAAAAATTAATTAATTTTATCTTGATTTAGTAAGTAATCAAGTAATTATTTGAGACAAATATTTTTAGAGAGGTGATTAATTAATATGGAACGGAGGAAGTAATTACTGTGCAATCACAGATCATAATTAAGTTTACTTGGTGTGCACGAATAGTTGGCCTACTAATAGTGGGAAAAATAATTTTTTTGCATAAATTAGATCCTTCGAAACAAGTCGAATACTACAAATAATCATTCAAAGGGGCTTATAGTCCAAAATTGACGAACAAAATTAGATAGAGAGAGATTTACTTATTAAATCTCTTGTATTTTTTTACGTACAAACAAAATAATGCATGCCTTTTTTCAGCGTTCACACGTGATGTTGAACGCCTGCCACGAAAGGTCGTCTTCAAGTGCCTTTAATTAATTTACGAGTTTAATTTGTTGTGATTTTTAAAATAAATAAATAAATTGAAGTGCAACTTTCATATATAGCAAACACAAAATTCATATTTGTATGTTATGGCAAAGTTTGCATAATTGCGCTCCATAGCAAACATATATATGTATAATTCACTATACATATACAAAAAACACAGTTGTATAATTCGCTATACATATACAAAGAAGACAGTTGTATAAT
>JAJOOP010023615.1:0-22821 GCA_029582705.1 Solanum chacoense | reverse complement strand
ATAAGACACCTTTGGATCAGCGATTGAAGCCCATTGAGCTTATCATTGAACTCCTTGGTTTGAGATCTTGGTATGGGCCTCCTTGGAGTTTCTAAAGCTTCATCCTTGTCCTTCAATGGAGTAGAGCTTCCTTGGATGCTATCACAAACACTACCCAAAGTTGGTCCACCATTTTCTCAAAAGTTGAAAAAAAGGGTTGAAGACGTAAAGTTCCAAAAATTTATGTTTGTCTTCAAGATTCTCTCCCTAAATCTTCCCTTGGTAGAGGCATTGTTAGGAATGTCTGGCTATGCTAAATTTATGAAAGATTTGGTCACAAAGAAGAGAAGCATGGTCTTTGAGATGATTTAGGTGTCCTATAGTTGTAGTTTTATTATGACAAACAATGTGGTTGTCAAGAAAGATTACCCAAGGGAATTTACCATTACTTGCAATATCGGCATGTTTCAATTTGATAAAGCATTGTGTGATTTGGGGGATAGTATAAACTTGATGCTCTATGCCATTTTCAAAAAACTTTTGATAGGTGTGCCTATGCCTACCACTATGCATCTTTATAACGTTTTGGTGAAGGTGGAAAAATTCGTATTTTTGGCTGATTTTGTGATCCTTGATTGCGAGATTGAAGTTGAAGTTCATATTATTCTTGGTAGTTCATTCTTGGCTACCGGGAAAGCTCTTGTTGATGTGGAAAATGGTGAATTGATGTTTCACGTAAATGATGACGAAGTGACTTTCAATATTTGTAAATCGATGAAGCAACCAAGTGACCTACATTTGATATCAGTTATGATATAATTGAAGAAGCGGTTGCTAGTGTGAGTGAAGTCTCATGTGTTGGTGAATCTTTTGCTGCCATCCTCTTGAACTTTGATCGGGAGGAAATTCAAGATTATTATGTAGTGGTGGCTGCTCTATTGGGTTTAGGTTCTTATTCTAAGAGCCCTTTGAAACTTGATATAGATGTGAAGAATAGATAAATTCCTCTCGCAATGCCATCTATTGAGGAACCACCAAAGCTTGAATTAAAGGTACTTCCACCTCACCTTCATTATGCGTTCTTAGGCGACAATGATACTTTACATGTTATTAGTATTGTAACAACGTGGAAACTAGTAGTCTAAACTAGAGCTTAACGTGAAGGTTAGAGGCGTGAATAACCCCCCGTACTAAAATGAAGGGTTTTGGGTTAGAACGTCAAGGTACAACTACCCAAGGACCAACCAACCCTAGCAGACTAGCCTAAAGAAGTTCACCTACAAAAGGACCCACTCCCGGTAGCGGGGCCCACGCCTCGTGGGTGAGGGGTCGTGGGTCAGGTCCCAAAAATTAGTGTTTCAGACCACCACCCACTCTTGACCAACATGCCCCGTGGGTCCACCCACCGCCCGTGGGCGTGGTCTCGTGGGTGAGGCAGAATGTTTGTTTTAAGTAGTTAAGTAGGGGCTTTATGGAACTTTCATGAATTAGTTAAGGGTTAAGTGGTGTCATTTTAACCTCATTTAGACCAACTATATAAAGACTCTAGACCTCTAAATTCATTGATCCTAGTCATTATTTTGACTCACCAAAAAGACACCTAATTCTCTCCAAGAAATCCTCTCTCTAAGAAGAAGAAGAAGAAGAAGAAAAGATGAAGGAGGAGGACGGTAAAGCTAGGTAAAATTCCTCCAATCTTCGAAGCTTTGTGAGGGCTTTGTATTCATAGATGGATTAGTAGAAAAAGAAGAAGAAGAAGCAGAAGAAGAAGAAGAAGAAGAAGAAGAAGAAGAAGAAGGAGAAGAAGAAGGAAAAGGAGAAGGAGAAGGAGAAGGAGAAGGAGGAGGAGAAGGAGGAGTAAGAGTAGAAGGAGGAGGAAGAGGAGGAGGAGGACGAGGAGGAGGAGGAGGACGAGAAGGAGAAGGAGGAGGAGGAGGAGGGTAAAGCCAGATGAAATCCCCAATTCAAGTTTGGTTCCTTCTAATATTATGGGTTATGTTGATTATGAATCCAATTGAGTAGATATTGATTGTTTAAGATTTAATTAGTAGTGAATCATGTTATTATGATTAAATTACATGTTTTATATGCCTAACCCTAGTCTAATTGATGGAATTAAAGTAATGTGTGTTTATTCCTTAAGAAGGGAAATTGAGGATTTAAAGATAATCTTCTAGCGTTGATGATATGTGTATTAATTGCTTGAGAGTAAAAGTATGTAGACATGAATTTAATTAGATTAAAAGCATTTATGATGGATCATGATTAGTAATGTTTGACATTTAGCCTTTATGATGATATATGGCTAGAATTGCTTGAGAATGAAGCACGTGACTAGAATGTCTTGTGATCTAGGAGTGTATGATGATTGTAAGAATTAAATCTTGTAGTTATGAATGTTGGGTTCTAGGGCTTTGAGAGTAAGGCTAATATGATGAACTATGGATGTTAAGGCTTTGAGAGTTAATCTTATATGATAAGTGTAGATGGTAGATAGGATTGTTGTGGAAGTATACCCACATAACCTATATTATGAAGGTATGACACTATGCATGTATTATAGAACCTATGTAGATCTTTTAAAAACACTTTGAGAGTAAGGTGTCAATGATTATGATAGTTATGTTGTGTTGCTTGAAAAGACATTCTCATGAACCACACTTCTCCCTTTTTGTAATCATTAGTGATGTGAGTCTCATTTTTGTAATCGTATGTTTGCATCGTTGCTAAGGAAGTATAGAGTCAAACATTGGGTTGCTTCCCCTGATCATCCACAAACAAGTGGGCAAGTTGAGTTATCAAACCAAGAAATCAAAGGAATTTTTTCTAAGACAGTAAATTCAAATCAAACTGATTGGTCCCAGAAGTTAGATGTTGTTATTTGGGAGTATAGAACTACATTCACAACTCCAATTGGTATGTCCCCATATCAATTGGTATTTGGTAAGTCTTGTCATCAGCCCGTGGAACTTGATCATAAGACATTGTGGGCCTTCAAAGCCCTGAACATGAATTGGAAAGATGCTTCAAAAGATAGAGTTGATCAACTCCATGCAATAGAAGAGTTTTGGCTTTGTGCGTATGAGAGTTCAGCCCTCTATAAGGAGAAAATGAAAAAATAGCATGATGCCAAAGTCCTTCATTGAGAGTTCAAATTCGGTGATCTGGTGTTGTTTTATAACTCCCGTTTGAGACTTTTTCCGGGTAAGGTCAAGTCAAAATTGTCGGGACCATTCAAACTGAAGATGGTGTTCTCTAATGGAGAAATAGAAGTTGAAAGTGCGGATGCGTCGGTATTCAAAGTGAATTGACAAAGTTTAAAGCTATATTTTGGAGAGTGCCTAAATTCAATAGTGATTGATGTGGTATATTTGGATGATGATTGAATGCATGTCCACGTCGTGCCACGACATTAACTATGACATTTATTAAGAGGCAAGCCAAGTTTTAGTTTTTTGTTATTTGAATAACGTTTGTTGGATGTGCAGGTTGGAGTTCATCTCTTGAATGAAGGCTAATGGGTGAGGGGATGGTTGAATCGGTGACTCGTTGACTTGACCCTTTGATCGCCCAAATGCATCGCAAAAGGGAGTTAAAAAATGTGGAAGGTTCTGTAATTTTGGGCTAGCTCATGGCTCATAAGGTGAGTCGTCGAGTTTATATGGCGGCCTCAACTTTCATCACCTTTCTCTCCCTTTGGAAGGCCCCAGGTTCTCTAAATTTGTGCGAGCTGATGTCTGATCGATGAGTCAATGAGTGGCTCGGTGGTGTTCGAAAAACTCACCGATTAGTAATCTAACTGAATAGTAATTTCTCTTATGATTTTTTGTTTCATTTAAATCTTCACCCTCTCATTTATTGAACCTTACTCTACACCTAATTATTTTAGTTTCTATTTTACATTGAGGACACTATTTAGTTATTTTGGTGGGGTGAAGGTATCTTCATACCTTTCCTCTTGGTATATTTTGTTTTTATTTCGTTCTTTGAGATATTTTGTCGTTTTGTTGCTTTTTGTTTGAAACTTCTCCATGCTGCTTTAAATAGTGAATGTTGTCTTTGATTTATTAGTATCTCTTTTGCTTGTTTGATTGTGAATGTTACAAATGTTCTCTTGAACATTCGAGTATCAGTTGCGGTTAATACTAATAACTTGAATAGTGCTATTGATGAATAATATGTTTGTGCAAGTCCAACGAGGCCATTTGAGTTGCATAAGTCATGTGTGAACTCTAAGCATCTCATTGTGACTAGTTGGATTGTGGAAGTGAGTCTTGAAATGATCATTGCACGCGAGTTTAACTTGTAGATTTGTGATTGATAATAGTGTTGAGGGCCATGTGTGGTGAGGCTTACTTGAAATGTGTGCATTATGATACCTAGAACTTGCCTTGTTGGTCCAATTAACTTGTGTTGGTGAATAATGGAAATGATCTTACTCACAAATTATTGAGAGTGAGCCTAACTGATATACCATGGTGTTACAACCTTGTGAACGTGTGAACCTAGATTGGCACCATTTGAGCCGAACATTTTCTTTGGATGAAACCTGCACACAAATGGTCGTATCCTCCTCAACTAAAACTTTCGTGAAGCATTGTTTGTTTGAATAGCAAACTTAGGCCAACAGCCTAAGTTGGGGTGTGGTAAGAATGAGTAAAGAAATTCATCCTGGAAGGCATGTGTGGAAAACTATGGAACCCCTCCATATAAAAAAGGTAAAATGAGAAAAAAAAAGTAAATAAATGATGAATTTGTATCCATTGTACAATGTTGTGGAAATAAAAGGGGTGTCTGATGACCTAGAACAAATATTTTGTGTGCTATGAATAGGCCAAGGATGAGTTGTGACAATTAAAAGAATGAAAGAAAAGGAAAAGAAGATAAATTTGAGCCATGCTTAATGACGATAGAAGTTACTAAGCAAAAATGATCATACCCATACCCTCAGCCAAATAACAAGCCTTTGGGTAAATCATGTATGTTTTTCTCATTGGGAGTTTGAGAGTTTTTTTTCAATTCCTTAATTCTAATCATTGATTGGCTTTGTGAGAGCATGTAATCATTCTTCATGTGAGGGCATTTGAATACTCTTGTTGAGCATGGATTTGCATTTGGAGTGAGCATTGTGAGCTTCATCTCTATTTGATGATGGCTAGTCATAGTTTGAAATATTTAGTGAACAATTTAACATTTCATGTGCAGATTGAACCTTGTGTGCCATGTTGAGTCTCAAAGAGCTCTATTTGTAGACATCCTTAATGGCCAGATTGATTTTGTGTTTTACTTGAGGACAAGCAAAAGTTTAGGTTGGGGGGTGTAGATAAGTCAGGAATTTAGAGTCATTTAGGGTTTACTATCCAGTGAATTAGTGTCCTCAATATCTATTTTGTGCTCATAACTAATGTTAATATGTTTATATGCAGCAATGAAGACTTAAGAACAAGGAAAGGACATTACGATGCAAAAAAAAGTGAAAAAGTTAGCAAAGCTAGATAAAAGAAAAGTCGGAGCTCACAAAAGCCACTCAGCTACTCGATGAGTCAGCCTCCAGCTCGCCAAATCTTCTAGAAAAGTAGCCTATGGATTATGTAAACTCAGCAAGTGAAAATACACTTCGGTGTGCCGTCGAATGGAATGACGACAACTATCAAGCTCACCACATTGTCCAGAACAATTTGACACAGGATTCAAGCTAAAAGGTGGGAAGAGTGCACTTCTATGGATCGCTGAGTCGTTTAGCGATTCTGACTTATATCATCCATTAGACTCTATGCTGAGATTTTTGGAATGTTTTTGGGAACATATAAGTTAATTTTTTTCAAAAGAGAAAAGGAGTTCCAAAATAGGGTATTCCCCAGTTTTGAGAGCTTTTACATATCTTTATATTGTTGAATACTCTAGGAGAGGATTTTGATTTTGGATTTGAGGATTTAGGATTCTAGTCTTACTTTTGGCATTGAGAAATGCTGATCGTTGCAATTAGGATGGATAATCTTGTTGGTAACAATTTCTTATTTTTTGCTATGTTTGGCTTAAACCCCTAACATTAGTGGTGTGATCATGTAATCGAATACATAAATTAGCTTATGGGTATTTTTAATTATTGAATTTAATGTTGTTTTAAAATGGGTTCGATTGTTTATTCATGTTTTAATTGACGAACTGAAGTTGCACATTCAATTTTAGCTTAGCTCTCTATGCTTTCTTGAGAATGATGCTTAGAGTAGATTGAACAATTGATAGTTGTATGGATTTGTGTCTTTATAACCTAGCTTGAAAAATTGGCTTCAATAAAGGAATTGGGTTGTTTTGTACTGCTAAGCTTGTTGAGGTTCGAGAGAACTACCTTGAAACATGATAGTCGATTAAGAAATGGCTATCGTAAATACAACCTATCCTACCCATTGAGATTCAACAACTTAAAACAATTAATAATTACCCATTTACAACAATTAGTATTCGACTGAGCACATTCCTAAGGTCCTATCTCTAATCATTCAAATTCCGTGTTAATTACATTTTGTTAACAATTGGTTACAAAATCCCCATTTGATATTGATACTTGAAACTCTTTGATTTAATTACTTTATGTTTCGTAGCCTTTTACTATAAAAGATTAGAGCACTTCCTTACTTCGTAACTGAATTATTTGTCGTATCACACCATGTGTGATCGAGCGCAACTCATCGTTAGGTTTATACATGTTAGCGACCAACTACACATTGAATCAGAAGAAGTGTAGTTGAGAGTTATCATCCATGTAACCTCTGTAATCATTGCAATAATATCAGGTAGTATTGTACATGATCATAGAGTGACTTAAGTAATAGGGTTAGGTATAGTCCAAAAGGTTTAGGCCCTAAGGTATATGGTTCTTTTATTGTTTAGGGTTTCTTAGGTTTTACGGGTTAGGGTTTTCTTTATGGTGTTTTTAGGGTTTTTTAGGTTTAAGATTTTTTTTATGTGTTTTACAATATTTTAGGGTTTAGAGTACATTTCTTAGGGTTTTCTTAAAGATTAGGGTTTCATTAGCTTTCTTAGGGCTTAGGGTTTAGGGTTTAGATTTTAGGCCTTAAGGCTTAGGTTTTTTGCCCTAAGGTTTGGGTTCCGATGTAGGGTTTAGGGTTTAAGCCTTTAGGTATAGGGTTGGGCATTGTCCTTAAGGTTTAGGCCTTACCGTTTAGCGTTTTATTAGGGTTTAGGATTTAGGCCCTTATGTTTGGGGTATGGAATTTAGGTCCTATGGTTTAGGGTTTATAGTTCAGGTTTTCATAGGGTTTAAAGTTAAGGGTTTTTTAGGTTTAGGGTTTAGGTTTTAGGGCTTTGGATTTTAGGTTTAGGGGTTTTTAAAGTGTTCTTTAGGGTGTTTTTAGGGTTTTTTAGGTTTAGGGTTCCTTTTTTAAGGTTTCGTAGGGTTTAGGGTTTCTTAGGGTTTTTTATGGTTAAGGGTCTAGATTTTAGGCCTTAAGGTTTAGGATTTCGGAGATTTACGGTTTACAACTTAGGGTTTAGGGTTTAAGCCCTAAAATATAGGGTTGGGTATAGTCCTTAAAATTTAGGTCCTAGGGTTTATGGTTTTATTAGGGTTTAGGATATAGGACCTAAGGATTGTGTTATAGAGTTTAGGGTTTAAAGCATAGGTTTTTTTAGGGTATTAATGGTTTTTGGGTTTCTTTTTAGGGAGAAGGTTTTTTTAGGGTTTAAAGTTTAGGGGTTGTTAGGTTTAGTTTTTATTTTTAGGGTTTATGGTTTAGGGATTTGGGTTCTTTAAGTTTAGAAATTCAGGTTTTCCTTAGAGTGTTTGAAGGTTTTTTTAGATTTAGGGGTTTTTTGTCGTGTAGGATATCTTAGGGGTTTTAGGGGTTTTTTTAGGGTTTAGGGTTTTTTGGGGTTTCTTAGGAATTAGGGTTAAGGGTTTAGATTTTGGGCATTAAGGTTTAACATTTAGGCCCTAAGTTTTAGGATTTATGATTTAGGATTTAAGGTTTAGGGTTTAAGCTTAAGGTATAGTGTTCGGTATAGTCCTTAAGGCTTAGGCCCTACGGTTTAGGTTTTTTTTTAGGGTTTAGGATTTAGGCACTAAGGTTTAGGTATAGAGTTAGGTCCTATTATTTAGGATTTACAGATTATTGTTTTTTAGGTGTTTAGGGCTCTTAGGGTTTCTTAAAGATTAGGGTTTAGGGTTTATATTTTAATCCTTATGGTTTATGGTTTAGGCCTAAGGTTTAGGGTTTACAACTTACGGTTTAGGATTTAAGCCCTCTGATATAGGGTTAAGTATAGTCCTTCAGGATTAGGCCCTACAGTTTAGAGGTTTTTTAGTCTTTAGGATTTAGGCCCTAATGTTTAGGGTATAGAGTTTAGGTCATATGGTTAAGGGTCTAAAGTTTTTGTTTTTTTTTTTGTGTTTTTAGGGTATTTTAGCGCTTTTTTAGGGTTTAAAGTTTAGGGTTTTTTAGCATTAAGAGTGTTTTAGGGTTTAGGGTTTACGACCGTAGGTTCTTTAGGTTTAGGGTTTTTATGGTTTTCTTTAGGGTGTTTTTAGGGGTTTTTTAGGTTTATCGGTTTTAGTGGTTTTTTAAGGTTCATAGTTTCTTAGGATTTAGGATTTATTAGTGGTTCTTAGGGTTTCTAGGGTATAGCATTTAGATTTTTGGCTTTATTTTTTAGGGTTTAGGCCCTAATGTTTAGGGTTTACGATTTTGGGATCGGTTTAAGCCCAAATATATTTGGTGGGGGTCCTCAAGGCTAAGTCCTACAGTTTACGGTTTTTTTTATGGTTTAGGATTTAGGACGTAAGGTTTAGGGTATACAGATAAGGACCGATGGCTTAGGGTTTTTTATGGTTTTTTAAGGTTTAAAGTTTAGAGGTTTTGAGGCTTAGATATTTTTTGTGGTTTAGGATTTAGCGCTTTATGTACTTTAGGTTTAGCGGTTTTTAAAGTTTTCATTATGGTGTTATTAGGGTTTTTTAGGTTTAGGTTTCTTTAAAGGTTTTTTTTTTCAAGTTTTTAGGTTTTTAGGATTTTTGCTTTAGGTTTAAAGGTTTCTTTTTTTTTTCTTTATGATTTAGGCGTTCTTAGGGTTTCTTAAGGGTTAGGTATTAGGGTTCCTTAGGGCTTAGGGTATAGATTTTAGGCCTTAACGCTTAAGGTTTAGGCTCTTCTATTAAGAGTTTTCTAGGATTTTAGATTTAGCCCCTAATGTTTAGGGTATAGAGTTTAGGTCCTATAGTTCAGGGTTTTTTTTTGTGTTTTTACAGGTTTTTTAGGGTTTAAAGTTAAGGGTATTTTAGGTTTAGGGATTTAGGGCTTTGGCTGTTTAGGTTTAGGGGTGTTTAAGGTTTTCTTTAGGGTGTTTTTAGGGTTTTTTAGCAACATGCTTTTCTAGGGTTTTTAAGGGTGTAAGGTTTCTTACGGTTATATAGGGTTAAGGGTTTCTTGGAACTTAGGGTTTAGAGTTTAGAGTTTTGGCCTTAAGGTTTAGGCATGAGGCACTAAGATATAGGGTTTACAATTTAGGGTTTAGGGTTTAAGCTGAAAGGTATAGGGATGGGTATAATCTAGAAGGTTTAGGCCCTATGGTTTCGGGTTTCTTTAGCGTTTAGGATTCAGGCCCAACGGTTTACAGCATAGATTTTAGGTCCTACGGTTTATGATTTAAAGTTTAGGTTTTTTAAGGGTTTTAAAGGTTTTTAAAGTTTTTTCATGGTTTAAAGTTTAGGGTGTTTTAGGTTAATGGTCTTTTTACGCTTTATGGCTTTGGGTTCTTTAGGCTTAGGCTTTTAAAGGTTTTTAGGGTTCTTTTAGGTTAATTTTTTTTAGGGGTTTTAGGGAGTTTTTAGTATTTCTTAGGGTTTTTAGGGTTTCTTCTGGCTTAGTGTTTAGGGTTTAGATTTTAGGCCATAAGGTTTAAGTTTTAGGCCCTAAGGTTTAGGGTTTACAATTTAAGGTTTAGGTTTAAGCCCTAAGGTATAGGATTAGGTATAGTCCTTAAGGTTTAGGCCCCACGGTCTAAGGTTTTTAGGGTTTTGGATTTAAGCCCCTAAGGTTTAGTATATAGAGTTTAGGTCTTATGGTTTAAATATATGGTTTTTTAGGGTTTAAAGTTTAAAATTTTTTAGGTTTTGGGTTTACGGTGTTGTGATTTGGGTTCTTTAGGATTAGGGATTTTTGAGATTTCTTTAGGGTGTTTTAAAGGTTTTTTTAGATTTAGTGGTTTTCAAGATTTTTTAGGGTGTAGAGTTTAAGTCTTATGGATAAGGGTTTAAAGTTAAGGATTTTTTTATGGTTTCTTAGGATTTTATTTACGGTTATTAGAGTTTTTTAGGGTTTAAAGTTTAGGTTTTTTTTTAGGTTTAGGGTCTTTTATAGGGTTTAGGGTTTTGGGTTCATTAGGTTAAGGGGTTTTCAAGGTTTTCTTTAAGGTATTTTTCGGTTAAGTTTTTTTTTTTAATTTTTTTTAGGGTTTTGAAAGCTTTTTAGGGTTTAATGATTAAGGTTTTTTTAGGTTTAAGGTGTAGGGCTTTGGGTTCGTTAGGTTTAGGGGTTATAAAGTTTTCTTTAGGGTCCTTTTATTGTTTTTTAGGTTTAGGATTTTTAAGGATTTTTAGGGTTTAGGGTTTCTTAGGGCTTAGGATTTAGTGTTTAGATTGAAGGCCTTAAGGTTTAGGGTTTAGGGTTTAAGCCCTAAGGTATAGTGTTTGGTATAGTCCTCAAGGCTTAGGCCCTACGGTTAAGGGTCTTCCTAAGGTTTAGGATATAGGACCTAAGGTAAATGGTATAGAGTTTAGATCCTGCAGTTTAGCATTTAAAGTTTAAGCTTTTTTATGGGGGTTTTAGGATTTTCTAGTGTTTTTTATGGTTAGGGTTTTTTTATAGTTAAGTGCTTCGGCTTCTTTAGGTAGGGGATTTTATGGCATTTTGAGGGTGCTTTTATGGTTTTTTAGTTTTAGGGTTTCTAGGGTTCTTAGGGTATTTTTTAGGGTTTTTAAGGGTTTAAAGTTTAGCATTTTTTTGGTTTGGTGTTATTTTAGGGTTTAAGGCTTTGTGTTCTTGAGGTTTAGGGGTTTTTAAGATTTTCTTTAGGGTGTTTTTAGGGTTTAGGATTTCTTAAGGTTTTAAGGATTTTTAGGGGTTTTTAGGGTTTCTTAGGGCTTCTTAGGGCTTAGGGTTTACATTATGGCGTTAATGTTTAGTGTTTAGATTTTAGGATTTACAATTTAGGGTTGAGGGTTTAAGCCCTAAGGTATAGGGCTGGGGGTAGTCCTTAAAGTTTAAGCCCTACGGTTAAGGATTTTTTTGTGCTTTGGTCTTAGGCTGTTTTTAGGGGTTTTAAGGGTTTTTAAATGTTTTTAGGGTTTAGGGTTTAGCGTTTCCTTAGGGTTTTTTTAGGGTTAAGGGTATCTTAGGGTTTCTTAGAGTTTAGGGTTTATATTTTAGGGCTTAGACCTTAAGGGTTATAGTTTACAATATACGGTTTAGATTTTAGGCTGTACAATTTAAGGTTTTTAAGGTTTATGATTTATGCCCTAAGATTTAGGGTATATAGTTTAGGTCCTATGTTTAGGGTTTTTTAGGGGTGTCTTTGGGTTTAAAGTTTTGATTTTTAGGATTGAGGGTTTCTTGGTATTTCTTAGGTTTTCTTAGGTCGTAAGGTTTAGGGTTTAGATTTTAGGCCTCAAGTTTTAGGTTTAGGACCTAAGGTTTTGGGTTTATGATTTAAGCCCTAAGGTACAGGGTTGAGTATAGTCCTTATTGTTTACGCCCTATGCTTTAGGGTTGTTTTAGGGCTTAGGATTTAGGCCATAAGGTGTAGGATATAGAGTTTAGGTCATACAAGTTAGGATTTAAAGTTTAGGGTTTTTTTTTATAGTTTTTAAAAGTTTTAAGGGTTTTTAAGCTTTAGGGTTTTATTTAGGGTTAAGGGATCAGGGCATTGGGATCTTTAGGTTTAGGGTTTTTAAGGTTTTCTTTGGAGTGTTTTTAGGGTTTTTTAGGTTTATCATTATTTTACTGTCTAGGGTTTATTAGGGTTTTCTTAGGGTATATGGTTTATTAGGTTTTTTTCATGTTTTGGGCTTCATAGGGGTTTCTTAGCGCTTAGGGTTTAGGGTGTAGATTTTAGTCCTTAAGTTTTAGGGTTTAGGCCCAAAGATTTATGATTTAATCCCTAATGTATAGGGTTGAGAATAGTCCTTTAGGTTTTGGCCCTGGTTTAGGATTTTTTTAAGGGTTTAGGATTTAGGCCCTAATGTTTAGGATATAAAGTTTAGGTTTAGGGGTTTTTAACGGTTTTGGGTTCTTTTGGTTTAGGGGTTATAAGGTTTTCTTTAGGGTGTTTTTAGGGTTTTTTAAGGGTTTAGGGTTTCTTAGGTTTTTTATGGTTAAGGGTTTCTTGGGGTTTCTTAGGGTTTAGGGTTTAGGGTTTAGATTTTAGTCCTTAAGGTTTAGGGCTTAGCCCCTAAGATTTAGGGTTTACAATTTAGCGTTTAGAGTTTAAGCCCTAAGGTATAAGATTGTGTATAGTCCTTAAGATGTAGGCTCTATGGTTAAGGGCTTTTTTAGGGTTTAGGATATAGGCTCTAAGGTTTAGGGTATATAGTTTAGGTACTTTGGTTTAGCGTTGAAAGATTAAGGTTTCTATGGGGTTTTAAGGATTTTTTTAGGGTTTTTTAGGTTTAGGGTTTTTTTAGGGTCAAGGGCTTTGGCATCTTTAGGTTTAGGGGATATTATGGTAATTTATTTGGTGTTTTATGGGTTTTTAGATTAGGGTTTTTAGGGTTTTTAAGTGTTTTTAGAGATTTTAAAGGGTTTTAGGGTTTTCTAAGGGTTTAAAGCCTAGGTTATTTTAGGTTTAGGGTTATTTTAGGGTTTATGGCTTTGGATCGTGAAGTTTAGGGGCTTTTAAGGTTTTCTTTATGTTGTTTTTAGTGTTTTTTAGGGTTTAGGGTTTCTCGGGGTTTCTTAGGGATTCTTGAGGCTTAGGGTTTAGGGTTTAGATTTTAGGCGTTTAAGCCCTCAAGTATAGGGTTGGGTATAGTCGTATAAGGTTTAGGTCCTACGATTTAGGGAAATTTTAGGGCTTAAAATTAATGTCCTAAGGTTTAGGGTATAGAGTTTAGGTCATACGATTTACGGTTTAAATTTTACGCATTTTTATAGGATTTTTTAGGGTTCAAAGTTTAGGGTTTTTAGGTTTATGGGTTATGAATGTTTTCTTTAGGGTTTTTTAGGGTTTTGTAGGTTTAGGGTTTTAGAGTTTTTAGGGGGTTTGTAAGGTTTAGGGTTTCTTAGGGTTGTTTAGGGTTTGGGGTTTAGAATTTAAATTTTAGGCCTTAAAGTTTAGGGTTTAAGCCATAAGATTTTGGGTTTACAATATAGGGTTTTGGGTTTAAGTCCTAAGGTATAGGGTTGGAATAGTTCATAAGGTTTAGGCCCTACAGTTTAGGGTTTTTTTAGGGTTTAGGATTTAGGCCCTAAGGTTTAGGGTATATTGTTTAATTCCTACAATTTAGGGTTTACGATTTAAGCCATCATGTAAAGGGTTCGGTATAGTCCTGAAGGTATAGGCCCTACTGTTTAGGGTATTTTATGGTTTAGGATTTAGTCTGTAAGGTTTTAGCTATAGAGTTTAGGTGCTATGGTTTAGGGCTTTTTTTTTTTAAGGTTTTTAGGGTTTTTTAGGTTTATTGTTTTTTTAGGGTTTAAGATTTAGGGTTTGAGTTCTTTAGGTTTAGGGGTTTTTTAGGTTTTCTTTAGGTTGTTTTTAGCGCTTTTCGGTTTAGTTTTTTTTAGGGTTTTGGGCTTTTTAGGGCTTAGGGTTTAGAGTTTAGCTATTAGGCCTTAAAGTATAAGGTTTAGGCCTTTAGATTTGGGGTTTATGATTTAGGATTTAGGGTTTAATCCCTAGCATATAGTTGGGTTCAGTATAATCCTTAAGGGTTAGGCCCTACCATTTAAGGCATTTTAGAGGTTTAGGATTTAGGCCAAGAGTTTAGGGTATAGTGTTTAGGTCCTACAGTGTAGGGTTTAAAGTTTATGATTTCTGTAGGATTTTTTTATGGTTTAAGGTTTAAGGTTTTTTAGGTTTAGGTGTTTTAAGGGTTTAGGGATTTAGGTTCTTTAGATTTAGGGGTTTTAAAGGGTTTAGTTAGGGTGCGTTTAGGGTTTTCAGTGGGATTTTTAGGGTTTACGGTTGCTGAATGTTTTTATAGTTTTTTTTGGGTTTAGGGATTTTCTTTTGAGATGGGGGGTAGGGGGGGGGGGTCGGTTGAGGGTTATTTATGCCTTAAGGCTTAGGGTCTTTGGTTTTGTTTTTTAGGGTTTCTCAGGGCTTAGGATTTTATTTTAGGCCTTAAGGTTTAGGGTTTATGACCTAAAGTTTAGGGTTTACAATTAAGGATTTAGGGTTAAAGCCCTAAGGTATACGGTTGGGTATAATCCTTAAATTTTAGGCCCTACACTTTATGGTTTCATTAGAGTTACAGATTTAAAAGGTTTAGGGTACATAGTTTAGGTCGTACGATTTATGGTTTAAAGTTTAGGATTTTTAAAATAATTTTTAGGGTTTATTTTGGGGTTCTTTAGGGTTTAAAGTTTAGCATTCTTTGGGTTTAGTGTTTTTTAGGGTTTAGGGCTTGGGATATTTAGGTTTAGGGGCTTTTAAGGTTTTCTTTAGGGAGTGGGTTTTGAAGGTTTAGGGTTTTTTAGACGGTTTTTAGTGCCTTTTTAGGGTTTAGGGTTTTTTTAAGGGTTTTTTAGGGTTTAGAGTTTCTTCGAGTCTCTTAGGGTTTAGGGTTTACATTTTAGGCCATAAGGTTTACGGCTTAGGCCCTATGGTTTGGGGTTTACAATTAGGGTTTAGGGTTTAAACCCTCTTGTTTAGGTTATAGATATTAGGTCTTATGGTTTAAGGTTTTAGGGTTAAGAGCTTTGGGTTGTGTAGGTTTAGGGATTTTTAAGGTTTTGATTCGGTTCCTTTTAAGATTTTTTAGGTTTTGGAATTTCTAGGGTTTTTTCAAGGTTTTTTTTTAAGGGTTTTTAGGTTTTTAAGGATTTAAGGTTTTGTAGGGTCTTTTAAGGGTTTAGGGTTTCTTAGGGCTTAGGGTTTATGGTTTGTAGTTTAGGCCTTAAGGTTTAGCGTTTAGGCCCTAAGGTTCAGAATTTATGATTTAGGGTTTAGGCAATAAGGTTTAGGGATTACAATTTATGGTTTAGGTTTTAAGCCATATGGTATTGGGTTGGATATAGCCCATAAGTTGTAGGCCCTATGGTTAAGGGTTTTTTAGGGTTTAGGATTTAGGCCTATGGTTTAGGGTATAGATTTAGGTCATATGGGTTAGGATTTAAAGTTTAAGGTTTTTGGTAGGTTTTTGGTAGGGTTTTTAGAGTACTTTTAATCTGTTTAGGGTGTTTTTAGGGTTTAAAGTTTAGGGTATTTTAGTGTTTATGGTTAGGGCTTTGTGCTTTTTAGGTTTAGGGGGTTTTAGTGATTTTTTTAGGGTGTTTTTAGGGTTTTTAGTGTTTGTTTTATGGTTTTTAGGATTTAGAGTTTCTTAGGGGTTTTTTAAAGGTTTAGGGTTTCTTGGGGTTTTATAGTGTTTCTTAGCGCTTAGGGTTTAGGGTTTAGATTTTACGCCTTAAAGTTTAGGGTAAAGGCCCTAAGGTTTGGGGTTGATGATTTATGGATTAGGTTAATCCCTAATGTATAGGGTTTGGTATAGTCCTTAAGGTTTAGGCACTATGGTTTTGGGTTCTTTTAGGGTTTAGGATTTAGGCCCTTAAGCTTAGGGTATAAGGTTTAGGTCCTACATTTTAGGGTTTAATGTTTAGGGGTTTCTTTTACGGATTGTAGGGTTTTTAGAGTTTAAAGTTTAGGGTTCTTAGGGTTTAAGGGTTTTTTTATAGGTTAAGCTTTCTTAGTGTTTTTTAGGGTTTTTCGGTGTTTATGGTTTCTTGGAGTTTTTTAGGATTTTTTTGGGTTTAGGGTTTATGATTTACGGTTTAGAATTTAAACCCTAAGGTATTGGGTTTGGTATCATCCTTAAGGATTAGGCCTTACGCTTTAGGGTTTTTTTCAGGGTTCAAATTTATGCCCTAAGGTTTATGGTATAAATATTAGGTCCTATGGTATAGGGTTTAATGTTTTGTATTATTTTGCGATTTTTTAAGATTTTGAAGTTTGGGGTTTTTTTGAGGTTTAAGGTTTTCTTTAGGGTGTTTTTGCGGTTTTTTAGGTTTAAATATTTTTAGGGTTTAGGGTTTTTTGGGCTTAGGGTTCAACTTTTAGGCCTTAAGGTTTATCTCTTAGGCCCTAATGTTTTGGTCTACGAGTTAGGGTTTATGGTTTAAGCCCCAAGGTACAGGATTGGGTATAGTCCATAAGGTTTAGGCCCTACAGTTTAGGGTTTTTTTAGGATTTATGAATTAGACCCAAAGGTTCGGGTTATAGAGTTTAGGTCCTATTGTTTAGGATTTAAACTTCAGGATTTCTATGATTTTTTTAGGGTTTAAATTTAAAGGCTTTTTAGGTTTTGGGTTATTTTTAGGGTTTAGTGATTAGGGCTTTGGGTTCTTTAGGTTTAGGGTTTTTTAAGGTTTTCTTTACGGTGTTTTTAGTGTTTTTTTATGTTTAGGGTTTGTAAAGAGCTTTAGGGGTGTTTAGGATTTTTTATGGTTTTGTTAGGGTTTAGGGGTTTTTATGGTTTTGTTAGGGTTCAGGGTTTTTTGGAGTTTTTTTAGGGTTTCTAGGGTTTCTAAGGGCTAAGGGTTTAGGGTTTAGCCTTAAAGTTTAGGGTTAGGGTTTAAGCCCTAATGTATAGGGTATAGAGTTTAGGTATAGTACATTAGGATTAGGCCTTATGTTTTAGGGTTTAGGATTTAGGCTCTAAGGTTTAGGGTATAGAGTTTAGGTCCTACTGTTTAGGGTTTTTAAGGGGTCTTTAGTTTTTTTTTATGGTTTTTTAGATTTAGATTTGTTTTAGGGTTTAAGGCCCTATGTGATGCTCATTTCCCACTTCTCAATAGGAGCTCCTGCATCCAACCACCTCGGGGTGATGTCAGAAATCATCGGAGCTAACCAACCTTTCAGATCATCTAGGGATGGAACAATAGGCAAACCCTTGTAGGGTAGTACCGAGTCCAGCAGTTGACCTAATACAACATTAATATGCTCGTTGTGACACTCCACCTCCTTGCCTCTGACCAGAATTGGCTTCATAGGTCGGAACTCACTAGCCCTTTTCTTATTTTTTGGGACCAACTCCCCATAGGCTAAGTAGAATTCCCGGACCCAGGAAGGAATGTAAGAGCCCCGCAGCCTGGTGAACTGTTCGAACTCATGATATATGAGCGTGTCAAGCACCTCAGCTTGCTTACCTTCCAAACCTTCTACAGATAGTAACTTTTCTTCTAGAATGGTTCGTAAACCATCATCTTTTAGTCTGTTCAGTAACCTAGGTGGAGATGGAGCTATAGGGCGTGCAGGAGCCGCTGGAGGTGGTGCTGGAGTTGGCACTGATTCGGTAGTCGGGGGAGTGGTAGCTGAAGGGGTTCTGGTAGCTGTGGACTGATTTCTAGCCCTAAGTTCCTCCCTTCGATTTATAAAAGGTTGCTTATCCTCTGGCTCAAAAACAGCTGGTTCAACATTTGTTCCCTTCCTAGCGATGTGTTTTTTTCGTTTGCCTTTATCTCCCGGTGGGAGATCTTGCTTTCTTTTCTATGAAGGTCGTGATCCTCTTTCATTGATTTTAATTCCCGCTGCCTTTTTCTGAGGTGGTGCATTAAGGTTTGTGCGTACCATATCTGCAAAAATTTGTGATTAGTCAGAACAATCCCACTAAAACAACAGAAAATTTGAAGTAGAAAGGTTTAACGATTAGTCGGTGAATCGCCAAATCTCTTTAGCGAGCTAGGTCGAACTCGCCGAAGGGATTAGCTTGAAATCTAGGTAAATAAGCAATCAAAAAGTCCTAATGGTGAGTCGCCGACTACCTTCGACGACCACGGATGTGTCCGCCAAAAATTACAAATCTCTCAGCACTATGGACATGAATGAAGGGCGATCTAAGGTCAGTAGGTGAACCGCCAAATCGTTTGGCGAGCACGACCCAGCTCGCCGAATGATTCACCGTGCCTATTTTTCAACCCACTTTTTAGAATCGACATTACAAGAATTGAAAACGAAATTAAAGCATGCAGACACGAAATACACACAAGACCCATACTTCCCATCATTCCAGAATACTCAGACTTTTTCCGGTCCTACCAAATTTTAGCCATTTAACTACGATCACCCTTAAGAATATCGTCACCCATTCCTTCATTGAGCAACTTTTGTTATTTAGCACAAATGCGGGCTCTTTAGGTGTTACTCAACTAGTACATTGACAATCGAATGGGACCCATTTCCATCGCAATCAAATTAAAGCACAAACAACAAGGCATTCGTCTATTAAAATATTTCAGGAAACTAAGTTTGGATTACACCTAGCATATCAACTTATTTCTATCAGAGAGGCCCAGCACACATCATCCTGATACTACAATTGCAAAAGAGTGCAAAAACATTAAAGATAAATTCGGGGTTTTATGGGCTAACCTTTAATGCCGATCAAATTACTTTTTGAAACGCTAGGCAGCAAAGAGATCCAACCTCAAACACTATTTACCAATTGAAATACTAATGGAAAGGTAAAAATCTAAGAAAACCTTTTGTGTGATTTTGATGAGTTTGAGACAAAGGAAAGTGAGAGATTCAAACATTTTGACCTTCTGCCTTTATATAACCGTTCAGTTCTCTGTCATTTGGCAACGTTAGTCTTATCGCGCTGAACGCATACTTACCTACCCGAGTTTTACAGAACATCCTTTATTTTGGGGTCCCAACGGCGGATTAAGTCGGAGTCGCTGATAGATTCAGCGACTCGCCCACTGGGTCCTTGGCTCGCCAACTTGCACTTCTCAACACCTTTCTCATTTTACCCTACAAAATCAGCACACCATTATTCGAACAGAATAATTAAAAGCAGATAAACCTTGGATTACCTCCCAAGAAGCACCTTATTTAACGTCGTGGTATGACGTAAGTTTTGTCTCACTCTCCATTATTAGGGTTATCCCTAGTGTCACTAGGTGACCCCACTATGTCATTTGGGTGGAGATGAGGTACTGCGAAACTCATGAATGACATGATTAGCTGGATTGATCTAGAGTGAGATCCAATAATTTGATTCAACACTTCAACATTCTTCTTAATTTCATCCAACACCCGATCTTGATCGGTGATCTTTTGGAGAATGATTTGAAGTGTGTCCTCAACACATTTTTTCTCCCAATTTCTATACTTCCTCCGCTCATAAGGGGGTGTGTACCTCCCCCTACTATTGCATTGGACTTCCACCTTTGAGATTTTGGTGGCCAAGTCGTCTAGCTGAGATGCCAGGTCGGTCAACATGAGGTCCTTTTGGACTCCTTGGATTATTTCGACAAATTTTCCACTACTTTGCTCAGCCATGCTTATCTAAATGGACGACTCAACGAAAAGCAAAACTAAATGTAAAGTTAGTAAATTACAACTAAGAAGAACAAAAATTTTATTAATCAAAAAAATTCTCATATAGCACCACTCCCCGGCAGCGGCGCCATTTTGATGCTTATCGTGACCAACGACACTAACCTACGATATGAATCTCTACAATCATCGTTAGTATAGTAACCCAACTAAAGGTTGGGGTCGTATCCCAAGGGAGTGGTTTTGAGAATTGATAGAAAAATAAAATTAAGCTCTAACTAGATGTAGCTAAAGACATTAACGAACAAAAATATGGTAAATTAAAGAGGGTGACACGAACTGTCAAATATCACTACAACAAATGTGATTATCAAGGACAAATAATTTTGTCATTAATAAATCATATTTCGTCACTAAAAAGCCTGTGTGACGAAAAAAATTCGTTAAGCACTCGTCCCTAAATGTGCGTCTCTAAAATTATTCAAATACGATTTAGTTCTTCATTGCTAAAAGTATTATATTAACTACAAAAAGAAGAATCGTCGCCAATTGAATAATTATTTGTAACAAATTTATTTGTCATAAAAGGTATAATTTGTTTGTGGTTAATAGTATCTTTTGTCACTAAAAATGTTATTCTTGCCGACAAAATTGTACTATTGCTAATTAATTAGTTCGACAGTGAGGACATTAATTGTCTCTAAAGTTATATGTATTTTGTAGTTGAACAAATGTAATTTCGTCACTAATGACTACTTTTTATACACAAAAATAAATTTGTCCTTAAATGTATAAACTAGGGACAAATTTATTATTCTAAAAAAGGGTAATAATTTTGTGGTTAAATCTATTCATTTTGTCAGTAAAAGTATTGTTTTTACCGACAACATATATTGTCAATATAAATTATCATGATTAGTGACATTTATAATTGTCATAAAAATTAAAAATTAATTAGTATTCAATAAAAAAGAGGATATTGGGACAAAAATATTTTTGTCACTAAATGTAGTCAACTTATGTCAAATTTATTTATTTTGTGACAAAAATATTTTGTCTTAAAAAGCTTGATTTAGTCGTTGCTAAATGTTACCTTTAATGACAAAATCTTTTGTCACTAATTGCATTCATTGATGACACTTAATTATTTTATATTAGTGAAATTTTTTAAATTATAGAAATTCATAAATTAAAATTAAATAATAAAACATGCTAGATAATAATGAAATCTATCTATTACAATTAAAAACAACTAAACTATCTTAAGGTACTTTAACAAGCTCCATGAACCAAAGTAAAGTACGTCTAATAACAAGAAAATCTAATTGAAATAGAAGAAATATTACTCCTAAACCAAGACAGAGAAGTAGAAATTTGTTCCAAAGTATCAATAATATGGTGATACTTGTCTTGCATTAGTCTTGATTCAATTCTCACCTTTTATACCTGTGTAAAAGAGATAAAAGAAATTCATAAGAGTTAGAAAAAGTAGAATCTGTAACACAATATGATTGAAAATATGTTGTAATGTTCTGTTTTATGACCACTGCAAAATTAAATCATATAGAATGTGAAGCTATATATTAGCTATACATTTGCTACGATAAATCTCTCTATTTGTTCCAGGGCTTAGACTTAACATATTTTAACTATATGAAATGTTTAAGCTTCTAAACTCACATCTCATAATTCAAAGAATGAAAATTTTTATTCTTCTATCCTACAATAAGATAGACATTCCTGCTGATATCTTTTTGTCCAAAGTTGTCGACTACCACATTATCTGGTAATTAACTAGTTGACTTTGCCTTCACAAAGTAACACACCTCCAAGACAACTCTATGGAGTAATATCAACTTTAACAATAACAAGAATCTAAGGGGAAAGTGTGACAACACCGGAGCATACAATAGCCCAAAATGAAGGAAAACATGACAACTTTAAAGGGGATCACTGATTGTATGATATGGAATGCAGATGCAGTGGAAAAGTATCTATGGAATATAGCCAACATGCTGATAACCTTTGAGTAAAATGGGTGAAAAGTGTGTATAAAGGGGACTGATTGGTGGCAATATACACCTAGCAAGACAGTTGTTGGTAATAGATACTGTGAAAATGGATGGCTCAAGGCATCAGGGAAATAGTGAACTGCACTAGTGAAACTAGTCTGCTCAAACATGTTGTCATAGTAATCTTACTCTTTTTCAGAGAGCCACATTGAAAGGGCAATCAAAGCATCAGGGAGATCCTCAACGCCTTTTCCTTTAGGAAAATAAAATGGTTCAGGATCGCGGTATGCCAACATTTTATTAAGGACAAACTTAACACAAATTGAAACAAATTTAGCTTCAGTATCTCCTTGTACCTGCTGGTTAAGATCATACTGAATTTTCTGACCTAAGCCCCTATCTAACAAGGTGGTCTACGATCATTAAATCACTGGAAACAGGAGCAAGCTCTATGTTACCGCTAAACGATAAACCTAGGGGCAAAGTATCCAAACAAGTCGTAACTTTTCAACAACATATGCAAAAACATACTCTTTCAAATCAAAGTGGGTAGATTAGGATGAAGTTTAATGTACAGTTGTTCCAAACAAATTCATGAGATAGTTTATTGATCTTCTTTTCTTTTTCATATCATCTGCTTTAAATTTGCTGTGAAGACTTGATGGGATAGAACAATATATAATGGCTATCAGTTATCATACAATAGATCTTTCACTTTGCTGGATCTTTTGTCCAGAGAAATGCAATTAGTCCTATCAAATTTTAAAAATCAAGAATGACTTCAGCAGAAAGAAGAGTTCTTAGCATAAGCTCATTTTACCATAAATTCCAAACTCTTCAAAAAGTAAAGTTCTTGCTATGACACTCGAACTCTTCAAAAATGTCTGATCCTCTAAAAATAGTGCATATTCGAAAGATTCGATACATCTGTAATAACATTTCTAGAGACTCCGAGCAACATAGGTTCTTAATATAAGATCATCTTACCATAAATTCATTCACCACCATTTGGTATTTACTATCTGTACCAATCTTTCAAACAAAACTAAGCAGTATATTAATGGCAATTCAAAAGAGTCTAAAAAAGAGTTAAAAGATTGTAGTTTTGCAGCAGTTTTGATCAACCCATAAGAATAAGATTGACTTTTTCCTTTTATATTCATGAAAGAATGAAAAAAAATGGAAGTTAGTAGTAAGTGTGAGAATGAAGCTATAAGAAGAGAAGGTGAATTAAGGATTTGTTAACAAACGAAGAGCAAGTCAGACACAGAATGTTGAAATGAGAGGAAGAAATCAGAACGCTATGCCAATGATA
>JAJOOP010023614.1:0-15798 GCA_029582705.1 Solanum chacoense | reverse complement strand
TTCCTTTAATGTTCTGTTCTTCCGTTCAGCCAAACCATTTGACTGCGGTGTATAGGGTGCAGTAGTTTGATGGATAATACCATATTCCAAACATATCTCAGCAAAAGGAGATTCGTATTCTCCACCCCTATCACTTTGAATCAATTTTATCTTTAGATTCAATTGATTTTCAACTTTATTTTTGTATGCTTAAATGCATCAATTGCTTCATCCTTACTATTAAGCAAATATACATAACAAAATCGAGTGCAATCGTCAATAAAAGTTATAAAATACTTTTTCCAACCACGAGATAGTGTCGACTTCATATCACATATATCTGTGTGAATTCAGTCTAAAGGTTTTGAATTTCTTTCAACAGACTTATAAGGATGTTTAACAAACTTACTTTCCACACAAATTTCGTATTTCGATTTATCGCATTTAAAATCAGGCCATACTTCTAAAGTAACCAATTTTCGCAAGGCTTTGTAATTTACAGATGTGCAGGGAAGTTGTAGAGACGTTAAAGAACTTAAATATTGCAGGGAATTTTGGGGGGACCTGATACGAACATTGTACAATATATAGAACGGATTTAAGGGAAAGGGAAGGAAAGAAAACATTGGCTAGATAAAATGCATGCTTATTGCTTGGTTACTATTTTGGTGAGATCAAGTAGATCAAATTGATTGTTTACCTACTAATACAAGTCTTACAACTTATTTTATTGTAGATTAGTAATTTGAAGAGAAGGAGCGTAAGTCATATTTTTTGAATTGTATAGAAAGGTATGTAAGGCTATTCAATTTCCTATTTCTTTGGCATGAATCCAACACTTGTATTACAGAAAGTAAGCTTTCTAAGTGCCCTTGGTAGTCACTGACCAATAGTTGCAGTTCCTACTCCCTAGAGCATTAAACTAAGTACTTTAATATGAGTTTGTTACTAAATGTACGTGCTTACTCTACCATGTATTAGCATGCAAGGTTTAAACTTGTTTCATCGTCAAGGTACCCTTGGCACTTTTTCCCTTATATAAATCAAAATGATCCTAGATTACACATGGTACACATGTTTATATGTTGGATATACAATCTTCCCATATCATGCCAACTTGCTTCATTTGTCTATATATATGTCATCTTGTCACATGTTCATATGTTCCCTTTATTAATTATTGCTCCCATTGTGTTAGACTATAATGTTACCTCACAAGATCCCTACTTGCTCTATTGTACATTTTATATGTACACTTGTAATATGTATTCGTCCTTGAGTTGAATCTGCCCACGTTCTCGCCTAGTTCCACTTTCATGTATACCTTTTATTTGATATTAGTTAGTGAGTATTTGTCTACCATATAGTGTAATGTTAAATGTCTTCACTTGATATGAGCATCAACTTGAGATGTCAAAATGCTTACTGAGTCATATATGCTCCTAATTATTACGTTGGTCTCACATTTGTTTCCCATGTAATTGTTAATATCGTAAGTCCATATTCACATGTCTTCTACTAGTGGTTCATTATTCTGAATCTCAACATTGATTATGACCAATAAAACAGCCATCCCAAAAGAGTTATGAACATCAAAACAACAATATCAAAGATCAAGAATTTAAGTGAAGCTATCCGTATAATAATGGGTGGTAGCCCAAGGGAAAATACCTAGCATGGGTCGATCCCAATTGGTATAGAAGAGTGGCAGCTCAGGTGCAAAAGCCTAGCATGGGCCGATCCCAATTAGTATGGAAGGGTGGTAGCTCAGGGGCAAAATCCTAGCATGGGCAGATCCCAAATTTGTGGAATTATGAGGACAACATCCCAAGGGTTAAAATGCCTAGCATGGGTCAACCTCTTCTACCTCTGATCAGCTGGTCATTTGTATCATATATGTTATAGATATTATAATGCATAGCAAACTAAAGAAAAGAATGTAACATACACAATTCCACAAGTATAAGCAAATGTCGTCTCTAATCCTTATCTATTGGTGTTTGGTTTCACTTGAACTCTCATTTTACATATGGTTGTATTATGCCTTACGTATTTAGTACATTCTTTCATATTATCATCCCTTATTGGGGACACTGCATTTCATGTTGCATGTACTCAACTAGTAGATCTCCCTAGTAGAAGCACATGATACTCAGTGGATGTTGGTGAGCTCTAGGTTGATTTGGGGTTTTGCCGAGTCTTTACTATGCGTATTTTCATAGTGGTACAGTCATGGATTCCAGTAGAGGTTTTGTAGACATTGTAAAGCTATCATCTGTATTCATAGTTTCACTTGTCATATGTATCGATTCAGCTAGTCAACATATGTTGTATATGATGCTTCTCATCAGTAAATCTATATTCATACTAGTTTACTTTCTCATCATAGGTCACTTTTAAAGCATATGTTAATATGGTAGTTGTCCGCCTCACCTAGGGTTGGGTGTGACAAAACTGGAAGGTAGTCTACAAAGTCGTGTCTAGTAGAGCCTTACTTATAAATTTTTTGCATGCCACATTTATATTTAGGGGGCTGATTGGACATTTAGGAAATGTTACCTTCCTTCATAATCCAGATCGTGTGATAGAGCGAAGTTAAGAAGTGTCTTTCCACTTGCACCTAATCATGCTATTGATATTATGCTCACGATGGTTAAGGTTAATAGTAGCTAAATGTCAGCATGTAACATACATAAAAGTATCTGAAGTAAACAAAATTTAGAATAGATTGAGCTCGTTTTATTTAACCGTCCCACTCCACATGGTATCTAAACGCTTTTATGTTATTTGCTTTTTAAGTTTCATTTGTACCATTTGTATCACAGTTGTTCAATTGAGAATTTTATAGTATGGTTATCCATATTCTTAAAAAAATGAAGGGTTACCTAGTTACATATATGAGTTGTTGCATTTCCAAGCACATCTTCATAGGAGGATATAAACAACTCTTGAGTTCTATATTTCCTCCATATTTATAGGATCTATTCTTGTAGAGGAAACTCATTCTTAGTCTATGCTATACACTGAATTTTCGGCATTACACATGTACTCGAAATTGATGTTGTTGAACCAGTTTCTTTTAGTTGGGAGAAGGCAGTGGCACAATCCGATAGCTGAATGTATTAGTGCAATAGTGTTACTAGAGATACCTCTAATTGGTTGACAAGGCCCAAATTCTCACGATATATCATCCCAAATATGTTAATAGTTGGCTATTTATATGGTATGTGCCAACCATGCACCCCGAATAAGTACTAATAGCATTTGTATTCTTTTTATGGTTATAAAACTTAAGGATAAATGTGCCAATTGTTGCAAATGATATATGTGTGGTAGTTCCCATTATGATCTATGTGTTAGCTATAAAGGATTTGTATGTGACTAAAGGGTAAGGTTAACAAAAGGAAAATTCATTTGTTAGACCTAAGTTGTGATTAGTCGTTTGTACATAATGGGATTAGAGTACCTGAAGCTACTAGTTTTGATTAAATGGTACTTGTTAGATAGGAAGCATGTGAGAATGAAGCTTTAATGACATGGGATGAATATGTACATAGAGCTTCTAGTTAGAAAGAGATGGGATATGTCAAATTCCATAAACATAGGAGTAGGGTGATATGAGAATGTTATAGAGGAGTAAGATATGTAGTTATTGCTAAGTGTATGATGTAAGAAAATGGTATCAACTCTTCAACCCTAACGAGTTACAATGGCGCGCACCTTGGAACAACTTTGTGAACCTTTCTTTGACAGACAAGTCAATTTAGTATTAATTCATGTCTTGATATTCGGTCTTGATAAAAAAAGACAAAATAGTTGTATAGAAAGGTTACCTAGACAGAAGATACGTGGGCCTAGTTCATCCACATCATTAGTACAAAAGAAAAGTAGAGTATTATACACATGTAGAGCTACTACAATGCTCATTTAATATATGCCTGCAGTAATTCGTCAATCATAGTCTAGTTAAGGGAGAGGAAAAATTTATTATATGCTAGTTGTTCTTATTTGCTATCTTGCATGGGGAAAGAGTTGGAGCACCCTCACTTGTTATAAAAAAAAGAGGAAATATATTAGTATGGCTAGAGATCTAGTTAATCCCAAAGTGGCTAAATATAAGACATTATGAATCATGATATAACTTTATAGGCACCTGACATTTACATGTTATTAGAGTTCATGTTTTATGGTGCGATCAAGCTTCAATATTTATTTTCTATTTCGACCCTAAATGGGCACCAGACATTGAGTGTGATATAACACAAGCTAGTTATGAAGGCAAAGTTGACCTCGGCCTCCTAGTCTAAATGATTCACTATTGAGGATATTTTTTATCTTGACTGTAGTATTTATATTGGCCTAGATGGAAGCCAAGTCCCAATAGAAGAACATCTATAAGAATTCTTAGGATATTGAAGATAGTAGATGGGGAAATCAATTGTATGTGTTTTGAGGTGAGAAAAGAATATGAGCAGAACTATCCCACTTGTGACTTAACGCTTCAGACAATGTGTTTGCCCTTAATATGGTGGAGTGGTTATATAGAATATATTGTAGTTTCCAAAGATGGTTTGTCATATAATTATGCATGCTGCATGTTCTATAGCGTATCTATTTGTATGTCATTTGCCCTTTGTGGATTACCTTCTCATAGGCTACTTAATGTCATTGAATGTTCGCATGTAAGTGTTATGCGCTTCGGAGAACCTTTGTTTATTGCTATATGTTTTCGTAGGACCTTTTCCCTACATGTTATTTTTTGCACTGGTTGCTATCCTAATGTCACTTGTCCACATTGTGTGGGTACTACAGACTAATTGATCATATGCCCATTTTTATATATTTTACATGCCTCGTACCCTACTTGGTTAAACATTACATGCCTTATAGCTTTTCTAGCCATGTGTTATGTGCTCACTTATTCATATTTCATGTGTAATCATTGACATGTTAGTCCATCTATCCATGCGATATAACAAACTTGCTCAATTTGATTTGTGTTCTGTAGTTCATTTTCCTTTTTTCTACATGTCTTATAGTCTACATACTTACATATTTTGTATTTCGTAGCTTTAGTACTCATGCATTATGTGCTCATCTATACCATTTCCTACATGCCTTATAGCTCATTTGCTCACACGCTACCGTATAGTTCATATGCACGCGTACACCATATATTTCTACAGCTTAATGCATGTATATTATGCACTCCTTTTGTGCTAGTCTGCCTATGTGTCATACTCAAAATGACTTATTTATCCATATTCTATGCCCCTCTGTGCATATTGAAATGAGTTTTGAAAATTTTGGGAAAATGTTTCCTTGTATCATAATGTAGTGATGATTTTGACCAGAAAAGGTTGGGCATATATGTATATTTTATCACAACCATAGATAAATAACTTTTGTAATTCCTTATTCGAAGGTGAGGCATAAAAATTTAGAGTTTATATTAACAACTATGCGTTCTTATAAGACTCACCTCTGAAAAGCGTATGAGATAAAAGAGAAGGGAAATTAGTGCCCTAATAGTTTAGGCATATGATTTTATGTGTCCATTCCATTTACAAAAAAATTGGGAGATACTATAGTTATTCTTGATTGTTAGGGCCCGGAAACTAAGCTCAAAAGGTGCAACCTCTATTGAAGTATTGTGGAAGGAATATAATATAACATAAGATACTTGGGAATAGAAGATGGTAGAGATCCTAAATACCCCTCCTGATTCTAAACATCAACATAAGGATCTGACATCATGGGGTCCTCTTATATGATCATAAATCCTACTAGCATTTGTTCATTTGATATGTCATTTGCATGTCTTGTGTTTAGATATATTAAAGTACTTATTTGTATGAGTTCTACTTTTGTATGTTCAGTGAATTACATTGTCAAGAAAGAGGTATACTTTCTCATATTATTATTTCATGAACCATATCTATTGAAACTTCATGCTAGACTTGTCTATACGTGTTTTAGGATAAACTATGGATTTTGGATAGTCCTATTTACAATGGGATTTCTCGCAAATCTCTATATGAAATTCCAAAATTAACCAAACTATCAGGTACACCTATCATTCGAGATAGAATGATCATAAGGGGGGGAGGATGTAACACCCCATATTCTACGTGCACTAGTTCTATTTACATGATCCTCATAATTTTCCTGGTGGTATAGTTATGGACTCGGTTTCCTATGCAACTAGTGACAATAAAATAAGTTTAAAGCAAACTGTCCGTAGATTTTGATGCGACCCGATTAAGTTGACGTCGATGGAAGTAGTTAAACTTGAGATCATACGTTGATATTTAAGTCTAAATTTTAAAGTGGTATAGTGTATATAAGTTTTAAGTTAAGTTAAAGCTATAAAGGTCTAGAAATGGAATAAAATATTGATGTGTTCGCTTGACTTAACTAAGCTAGTAGGTGACAAGTAGGTGCATCACCTACTTTGACATATTAACCAGCCCAAAGGACCAAGTAGGTGCATCACCTACTTAGACTTATTGACAAGCCCAATGGACCAAGTAGGTGCATCACCTAATTTGACTTATTGACCAGCCCAAAGTACCAAGTAGGTGCATCAGCTACTTTGACTTATTGACCAGGCCAAAGGACCAAGTAGGTGCATGACCTACTAAGACTTTTTTGACAATGTTATTGGGCCAAGTACACTACCACCTACTAGCATTAATCTGGCCCAAGTTGAGTAGAAGAATAAGGGGAAAATGGACAGCTAAGGCCCAATGTTCTTAAGACCAAAAAGGCCCAAGTGAAAAGTCGAAGTACGAGGGTCACCTACTTGACAATTTATGGCCCAAATGAGTTAGAAAGTTGGCCAAAGTAGGTCCCTTTAAAAGGTATTGGTATCATCTTTTTCCAACCATTTTTACTTTGACAAAAAAAATCTAATTTCTAGAGCTTTCTCTCTTGTCAATCTTAGCTTCATACAACAACCATTAAATGCCATTAGGGTTCTTTAATATTTTGGAGGTCAAGCTATTGGAAGGTATTATTTAAGACAAGTTAAGGAGGACAATCTTTACCTTGAAGAATCCAAGTCTTAGCAACTGGTAGTTATGTCCAGCAAGGTAAGCTACTGCAATTTTCTCACTCTTGTTCTTAAGTTAATTAGGACATTTGGTATGTGTTAGTGAGTTGAAACTTCTTCCTTTTACATGGTTTAATATTGAGGAGGATGTTCTGGTGATTAGTGCATATTGGGACAGCCATGGAGGGGAGTCCTCTTTAAATTCAGTTATGAGCATGTTTGAGCACTTTAAAAGTCATGTTAGCTCTTCAAGTGCTGGAGATCAAACACCGTGATTCATATTTCTTCCATTACATTATTATATTTAAGAATTTTTTTATGTATGTTATGATAAGGGATGTGACTGGATATGCGGGGAAGTTATCGAGACGTTAAAGAACTTAAATAATGCAGGGAGTTTTAGGGGGACTTGATACGAAGGTTGTACAATATATAGATGTGATTTAAGGGAAAGGGAAGGTTAAAGAAAACATTGGCTAGATAAATTGCATGATTACTATTTTGGTGAGATCAAGTAGCTCAAATTAATTGATTAGCTACTAATACTAGTCTTACCACTTATTTTATTGTAGAATAGGAATCTGAAGAGAAGGAACTTAACTCATACTTTTTTAATTGTATAGCAACATATGTAAGTCCATTCGATTTCTTATTTCTTTGGCATGAATCCAACACTTGTATTACAAAAACTAAGCTTTCTAAGTGCCCTTCGTAGTGACTGATCCATAGTTGTAGTTCCTACTCCCTAGAGCATTAAAGTAAGTACTCTAATATGAGTTTGTTACTAAATGTACGTGACTACTCTACAAGGTATTAGCCTGCAGGGTCTAAACTTTTTTCTTCGTCAAGGTACCCTTGGCACATCTTTCCATTATATAAATCAAAATGATCCTAGATTACACATGGTACATATGTTTATATGTTTGATATACAATCTGCCCATATCATGCCAAGTTTCTTCAATTGTCTATATATATGTCATCTTGTCACATGTTCATATGTTCCCTTTATTGGTTATTACACCCATTGAGTTAGACTATATTGTTACCTCACAAGATCCCTACCTTCTCTATTGTACATTTTATATGTACATTTGGAATATGTATATGTCCTTAAGTTGAATCTGCCCACGTTCTACCTTGGTTCTACTTTCATGTATACCTTTTATTTGATATTAGTTAGTGAGTATTTGGCTACCATATAGAGTTCAAATCTCTTGGTTGAATGTTTAATGTCTTCACTTGATATGTGCTTCAATTTGAGATGTCAAAATGCTTACTGAGTTATATAAGTTCCTAAGTATTACGTTGGTATAACATTTGTTTCCTTTGTCATTTTTATTATCGTAAGTCCATTTTCACATGTCTTCTACTAGTGGTTCATAGTTCCAAATATCAACAATGATTATGACCACTAAAACAACAATCTGTAATGAGTTATGAACATCAATACAACAATCTCAAAGATAAAGAATTTAAGTGAAGTTATTTGTATAATTATGGGTGGCAGCACAGGGGCAAATTCCTAGCATGGGTCGATCCCTATTGGTATAGAAAGGTGGAAGATTAGGGGTTAAAGCCTAGCATGGTCCGATCCCAATTGGTATGGAAGGGTGACAACTCATGGGCGAAAGCCTAGCATGGGCCGATCCCAATTTGTGGAATTATGAGGAAAACATCCAATGGGTTAAAATGACTAACATGGGTCATCCTCTACTACCGCTGATCAGCTGGTCATTTGTATCATATGTCTTATAAATATTATAATGCACAGAAAAGTAAAGAAAAGAATGTAACATACACGATTCCACAAGTTTAAGAAAAAGTGGTCTCTAATCCTTATCTATTGGTATTTGGTTTATTTGAGCTCTCATTTTACATATAGTTGTATTATGCCTTACATATTAAGTACATTCTTTTGTACTAATGTCCCTTATTGGGGACGCTGTATTTTATGTCATAGGTACAAGTACTCAACTAGTAGATCTCCCCAGTAGAAGCACATGATACTAAGCGGTTGTTGGTGAGCAAAAGGTTGATTTAGGCCTTTTCCGAGTCTTTACTATGCGTATTTTCATAGTGGTACAATCATGGATTCCAATAGAGGCTTTGTTGACATTGTAAAGCTATCATCTATATTCGTAGTTTAACTTGTGACATGTATCGGTTCAGCTACTCAACATGTGTTGTATATGAAGCTTCTCATAAGTAAATCTATATGCATAGTACTTTACTTTCTCATCATAGGTCACTTGTAAAGCATGTGTTCATATGGAACTTGTCTGCCGGACCTAGGGGTGTGGTGTGATTCCTTTATTGGATATTACTCCCACTGTGTTAGACTATAATATTACCTCACAAGATCCCTACTTGGTCTATTGTACATTTTATATGTACACTTGGAATATGTATCTGTCCTTAAGTTGAACCTGCCCACTTTAAACCTTGGTTCCACTTTCATGTATACCTTGTATTGGATATTAGTTAGTGAGTATTTGGCTACCATATAGATTTCAAATCTCTTGGTTGAATGTTAAATTTCTTCACTTGATATGTACTTCAATTTGAGACATCAAAATGCTTACTGAGTCATATAAGCTCATAAGTATTACGTAGGTGTACATTTTCTTCCCATGTCAGTGTTATTATCGTAAGTCCATATTCACATGTCTTCTACTAGTCGTTCATAGTTCCAAATCTCAACAATGATTATGACCACCAATACGACAATCCCAAAAGAGTTATGAACATTAAAACAGTAATCTCAAAGATAAAGAATTGAAGTGATGCTATCTGTATAATTATGGGTGGCAGCGTAGGGGAAAATGCCTAGCATGGGTCGATCCCAATTGGTATAGAAGTGTGGCAGCTCAGGGGCGAAAGCCTAGCATGGGCCGATACCAATTTGTGTAATTATGAGGACAACATCAGGGGGTTAAAAGGCCTAGCATGGGTCATCCTCTTCTACCGTTGATTAGGTGGTCATTTGTATCATATGTTTTATAAATATTATAATGCACAGAAAAGTAAAGAAAAGAATGTAACATACACGATTCCACAATTATAAGCAAATGTGGTTTGTAATCCATATCTATTGGTAGTTGATTTCACTTGACCTCTCATTTTACATATAATTGTGTTATGCCTTACATATGTAGTACATTCTATTGTACTGACGTCCATTATTGGGGATGCTGCATTTCATGTTGCAGGTACAGGTACTCAACTAGTAGATCTCCCGAGTAGAAACACATGATACTCAACGATTTTTGGTGAGCTCCAGGTTGATTTGGGACTTTACCGAGTCTTTACTGTGTGTATTCTCATAGTGGAAGAGTTATGGATTCCAGTAGAGGCCTTGTAGACATTCTAAAGGTATCATCTGTATTCATAGTTTCACTGGTCACATGTATCGGTTCAGCTAGTCAAGATGTGTTGTAGATGAAGCTTCTCATTTGTTAATATATATGCATAGTAGTTTACGTTCTCATCATAGGTCACTTGTAAAACATGTGTTCATACGGTACTTGTTTGCCTCACCTAGGGTTTGGGTGTGACACTTTGTTCACAAACTAAGAGTCTTCTTAGAGTGTTGATTGATTTTTCTAAGAAACTAACTTCCCTATTTCTATACTGATCGCTAGTTTTGTGTTTATGTTTCTCACGTTTTCCTCTCCTCTTTTTCTTGTTCAACGTTCCTAGAAAGTTACTCCCACTAGGAGTCTTCTAAGGGGAGGTTTGAACAGTTACATTGTAAATGTTCTTCCTTATCCTTTTAAAAGGAATTATCCATACAATTAATAAATATATTAATTAATTAGATAGGGGAAAACAGATTGGGTCGGGTCCGTCCACATGGGCGACCCACGACCCAAAACATACATCTCCCACTTCGCACATGGTGGACAAGATCCAAGTGATCAAAATATCAATCAAACAGACAATTCATACGACAAACAATTCGTGCGACCTATGAGCATGAAGAGCTTACCTTTAAAGTTTTACAAGCCCTACATAGGAATTCAATTACATGTGGACATAATTCACTACTATTTTAAGGACACTATTACTCACAATACCCCACACGTCATTTACTACTTCAGTAGTTACTTATTCGATCCCTCAACCTCTTAAATGGGTGAACTCGAGTTCATGTTTAACTTTATATACACAATTACACTCTAGTGTAATAGTCGGGTTATTTATACAAGTTGAATTGTTCATTTTAATCATCTTCCCTTTATACTCGAATTTATTTGTTCCATATCAACTGCATTCCTAGACATGTATAGCATTGTCGAATCACACGTGGCTATTAGTAACATGCTAAAGTAGCAACATCGATCGAAACTTCAAGAAACAGTTAAAATTTAAAGGGTATTTCATTGAAAAGTTATTTTAACTTTTCAGGGTCTCACACAATGAAGAAGTAGGGAACCATTCTTTCATTGACCCATTGATCACTTGACACATGTGGTATGAAACACATGCTACGATATTACCTTAGATTGGTGTATGTGTCTCATTCTTTTGATTATTCAACATCGTACAGACGTTGGTCTAAACACCTATAGATGTTTAACCTAGTTTCTTTCTTCAGTGATCCTTAAACTCATTTTCTTGGAGAAACTTTTGTATGGATCATAAAATAAGTCATAATATGGTGGTTAAACTCATTTCTTCACGTTCCCCGATGTAAGAGGCAATTTCTCATGTGAGAGAGCCAATCTCGTGACTTGTTCAACACACTTTATTCCTTACAAATTATCACATGCATGTCATTTTTGAATATATATCCAATAGTATTATATAGAAAAAAATATTATAAGGTGGCAATTTTTGTTCGATCAAGAGCACTATTCAAGTCATCGATATTTATCAACACCGACACTTAAAGTTGCACAACAACCATATTCAAACACATTCAAGAGGTGGCAATTTTTTTTTTAAGCGTCAAAAACCATTTGCATGAAAATTATGCAGTCACAAGCTCAAACATCCACAAAAGAGTGTCAAAACACAATTTACAGCACAAACCCAATATATATACAAAAAAAAAAAATCTTAAGAGGTAGGTATGGAAATACCGCACCCCATCACAAACAAAAAGCAATTTGTCCTCAAATGCAATAAAAACACTAAAAATCAATAAAAATGATAGAGAGGGAGGTAAAGAAGGGTCCTGTCTACACAGTTGCTCCATCTGTCGGGGCATCAGTGTTCAGTGTAACCTCAACACTACTAACTCCACCATGGTCAACCATGGGTGTGTCTGCGAATGATATCTTCACAGCTGAATCTACCATAGCCTCTTCTATCTCCGTAAGGCCCTCATAAGAAGCCTCTTCATCAACAGAAAGCTACTCCTCATCAGACTCAGCAGCAGCCACCTCCTCAACTCGAACATCATCTGTGGTGGTAGCCAGAGGCACATCTATATCTACTGGCATGTCGAGGATCTCCACAGTCCCACAAATCATAGACATGTTTGTGGACTTCAACTGGTCCACATCCTTCCTCAGCTCAGCAATGGCGGCTTTTAGGGCCGTCACCTCATCAGTGGCCCATTGGCCTTGTTCACACACCACTATCCACACCGCAAGGGCATCAATGGTCACACTCAGAGGTGTCACAACATTAGCAAGGGCCCTCTCGATCATGCCAGGAATGATGAACTCAAACTAGGAGGCATGCCTATTAGCAGAATGGGCTAGCTGCCCCATGCGTAGTAACGTAGCTTGGGTGAGTGAAGGTCAGGAAGTAGCAGCAGCAGAGACACCATACCTAGGAGGTAGGGGGGCTGTAGAGGAACTAGGCGCCATAGAAGGTTCAGTGCTCGATATACCTGAAGGCCCATGGTACAGATTAGGCAAGGTGCCTCTACAGGTAATGCATCAATATCCAAAACCACAAATTTATCCACCGGGGCTAACTTCTTCTTTTCGGTGTCATCATTGAAGTACTCCGCCTTAATCCTCCAGATGTCGGTATAAGAGGTGGGAATCACTACCATATCTTTCCTTTCATCTCGAAGAACCCTAGTTCGTTTGCACAACTCAGTGATTAACACCGGAAAATGGAGGGAGGTTTCGCGCTGTTTGGCCTTCATGACCATCTCATGTACAATGATCATACCCAAATTTATCCTTGTCCCATCAATGATACAACAAAGGCAAGATGCTTTCGCATAGCGGATAATTAACTCATTTTGGGATGGCATGATAGTACTACTGATGAAGACAAACCAAAACGTTGCTACTATATTGAGGTCCTTATTTTCAATGGGTGCTCGAACCTCGATCCACTTAGTAGTACCGTCAGATATTAGAGCCCAACACGTTTTCATATTCTCCAACGTTTTTTTCCGGATCATGCAGTGACATGCATCCTCAATTTCCTTTGAACACTCCAAGACTGGATTGATAGCATCACTATCACACTTCACTTTTCTGCACCTGGTAACCACATATTCTACCGCTATTAATTTGGCGGCCTGCTTCTTCCCTTGTGGCACCAGGTCTCCGTAGGCGATGCAAAATTCTCAGACCAAATTTGGAACATAAAGGCCACGGGATCGAGTGAATAGTTGGAACTTGTGAGACCTCAAACAGCTCATGATCTCCGGGTATCTGTCGATGACTCCATAAGTAGATAGCATATTCTCTTCGATGATGGTCCTTAATCCCTCAATCTTCAGTCTGTTCATAGATCGGGAAGGAGGACTCTATGCAGGTGGTGTTCAGACCACAGTCTGTGCTGGACTAGGAAGGGTATTGGTGTCTTGGGGAGTCCTGATACTAGACAGATCATTTAACCTCTTGGATCGCAGCCCCGCTCCCTTGGTTGATAGTAGCTCATCTTCTGGCTTAGAAGTTGCAGCCTGATGGTTCTGGTGCTCACCCTCACTCTCAAAAGTGGTGAGGTGGGTAGCATAGATTTTGTCACTGTCAGAGTTGACCTTCACTGACGTAGGAGCAGGTGCCTTGCCCTTCACTTTTCCCTTCCCACTTGTGGTTGGAATTTTGGTAGCCTTTACCCTGGATGCAGCTGCATCCTTATTAATTGTGATTTCCTTAGCCCTCTTACGGGGAGGCATGTCTCTACTTACTACTTTTGGTCTAGCCATATCTATAAAAACATCATGTAATGTTAGAAATATGTCAAGCAAAATCACAGAAATCATATTACAGAAAGACTCGCTGAACCGGTCGGCGAGTCGCCAAATCACTTTGGTGTGCTAGATCGAGCTCGCCGAAAGGATTGGATAAAAAATTCCTGAAAAAATTGGCATGTCGGTAATGGTAGGGGCCTTTCGGTGAATCAGCGATAACTTTCGATGAGCACAGACAAGTTTGCCGAAAGGTACAGTGGATTTAAAGGTGAGAGGCACAGAAATGGCGATCAAAGAAGACTTTCGGCGAGTCACCGAGTGCACTTGGCGAACTCAGGCTTGTTGCTGAAAGTTATAGAACCAAAACACAACATTTGCATGTAATTAAAGGCGATCGAGGGATTCGGTGACCGTTGAGAGGATCGGCGAGCTCGACCGAGCTCGCCAAACTGCCCAACGTGCCTATTTTCTACCCCAACTTCCAATATCAACCTCACTGCCCCCGAAAATAAAATCAAACCAAACACTTATTCAATTATACTCAGCCCCATTAGACCCATCCCACCGGGGTACTCAGATTTCCCCCGGTTTACCAAAATTGGCCATTTGCTGACTTAAGCCTTTAACAATGACGTCAAATGCTCCATCATCGAGCAAAGTGTGTCATTGATGAGTCCACAAATTTGACTCATGTAGGGCTATATTTTGATAGAATTAGTGTCCTCAAATGCATATTTTATCTCAATATCTTATGAAAACCCTTAAGTTTCATGTATTTTGAGTTTGAGGGACAACATGTACACTACTTAGCAAAAAGGAACAAAGGCAGCATAAAGAACAACGAAATGAAGATCTGATGATCGCCGAACCTATTCGGCGAGTCACCAAAAGGTCTTATCCTCGCCTTTTGTTCTATTGTGCTTAGCCCTCAAGGAAAGGATCAAATCGGCAGTAAAAAGGAGTAGTCGGCGTATCGCCGAGAAATTCCTCAAAGCTGTATTATATCGCCCAATGATCCAAAACACGACAAAGTTGAAAGCTAGTGCAAGATGGCGATCAACTATACCAAAGTGCAGATCGCTGAGTTGATCTTCGATCCCGACTAACATCGCCTAGTGATCCTTCGCAACACATTTTTTGAAAACTATAAATACTAGATGAATTTTTGTGGCATAGTATCAGACTAGAAATTATTATTATCAAGCTTTATTATTAAGTTTTAATATCAGACTGAGAATATTCTCTCTAAGCTTGGAGAGGGTTTTGAAGAACTTGAAGATTCAAAGGGTTTCAACTCTAAGATTTTGGACTTGGGTCTTGTGGATTCTTTACTTTTGACTTGTTTTAAGACTTAATCTTGCATACCCATTGATGGAAACTGAGATTGGTCTACATTTTTACCTCTTTTTCATGTGTAGCTAAAACCCCAATTCTTGGGGTGTGATTTTGTGAATATGGGTTAGATTATATATTGGGTCTTGCTTGTAGATGGTTTATTTGTTGTGTAACAAGGTAAAGGTTTTCATGTTGATATTGTTTAAAGGTGATATTATGACTTACTTGATGTTTATGCTTGTCTTGTATGTCTTTTATGCAACTGTTCATGATACTTCAAAAAGTGGCATAATGCATGGTTTCTAGACAAAATGTCCCTT
>JAJOOP010023612.1:0-22163 GCA_029582705.1 Solanum chacoense | reverse complement strand
AGCTATAGGGGGCTGAGAAGATGTCTCCCCCTGGGTCTCACAATAGGCAATCTCCACCTGCGTACCTTGCCGGTTCCCTCGCTTACAGTTGTATCTAGCTCATGGCTAGTTGTGGTCTGTCTAGTGTCAGTCATCTCTATCTGCATTCAAGTATCAATTATAAGCCATAAACCTCAACCCGATAGCTTCTTGCTTATCAGATCTGGTGCACAACAGATTTATAAACAAAACTTTACTATACATGGCTTGCAGACTCCCTAGGATACGATGTTGCTCTAATACCAAGCTTGTCGCACCACAAACTTGAGGGGAGCAGCTTACTTCTAATGCCAAAACGTAGGCCCGAGCCGACCCTGCTGAACCATTTGCTACTAGGGCATGACAGCCACACGCAATCAAGAAAACAAACAAGTATATTTCGGCTTAAAACTAAGCCCTCGGTCGGCAAGTCCCCTGTCAACTGATCTATAAAAGAAATAGCTACTCCCAGGAGATCATATAAATCAATAACCAACTAGCACAAGAGTCCTGACTGGGTCGTCGAGGCCACCATCATATATAAACCAAAACTAAAAACAGGTATATATCAATACAATACATCAAACAACTCACAAGTTTCAACAAACCAACAACATAGGCCAGTATGTCCTTAACGTAGGTATACACCCTACACACTAGTCTACAATCCTCTAAGAGTAGTAAAGATTAGTGGAACAGGGCCCCAGCCTACCCATGAAGTTATATACAACAAAAGGTAACAAACCTCCCAACTCTGGCAGCTCCGGAGGAAAGTAGCTAGCCAACCAGATAAAAGTCAATCCTACTGCTGAGGAGGTCTACTCGATAGTCTGTCAGGACCTGCATACATGAAAATAGCACCCCCAAGACAATGGAGCATCAGTACGAAATAATGTACAGAATATGAAAGGCAATAGACTATGAAGAGGTATCCTGATAAACTGGAATAATCTGATAAATAAATCAAGGATAAGATAAGTGCACTGACCTGCTCTTAAATCTAAACTTATCAAAAAGAATTAAACAACAACCTAACCAAGCCCCCATAAGCTTGACAGGTACAAACAGTACACAAAACCACCCACTAAGGCCACTATAATCTCGAAAGGTATCACTCAACCTATATACCCCTATCGGTAGTCCCCTATCTGCGTAGGCAGTCACATAGCCCTCTTAGGTATTAATATAGCTCCATAGGTAGGACATAGCTCTCAGCATAGCTTATAGACAACTCATAGCCCTCTTAGGCAACAACATGGCCCTATAGGAAACACATAGCTTTCTTAGGCGTCAATATATCCCTGTAGCTAACTCATATCCCTTATAGGCATCAATATAGCCTCGTAGGTAACTCATAGCCCTTTTAGGCATCCATATAGCCCTGTAGGCAGAACATAGCCCTTTTAGGCATAGATCACATTCCTGCAACTAACCACAATAGCCCCAAGGGTAACAATACCAATCCAATCGCTTAAAGCGAGCAATTTAGTTATAAGCAACCTATACAAATAACCTCTAAGTCATGACTAACATAGGAACGTTACTAACTGAATAAGAATCCCGACAAAGGAGGATTATATCAACTCGAGCAACTAATAATCAACAATCATGACTACAAGTATATCAAGGATAACAACCCAAATACTTTGCTTCTATGCTTTAAGGAACATGCTGTAAGTAGGGGATAGCCTTAACATACCTTTTTCTCTGAATTCACGTGTCCTAATAACTTTAATCACAAGCCCCCCTAGATACTACAACAAGGTAGGATCATAATAAACACAAAATAATGGAAGATACAACGAAAATCAGATAAAAGATATGTATCTTCAGCAGTTTTGCAAAAATGTGAATATATCTCCATTCTAAAGTCGTATGAACAAACGGGTTGATGTGTTGGAAACTAGACTCGTAGACCTTCGATTTCAAAGGTCACAGAAACCATAACTCTTAATAGATTGGGTGAAAATGTCTGAGATATTTGATCCAAATTTCAGACAAATCTTTAAAAAGGAATTTACAGTAACTTTCGCCATCTTTTATTTGCCACTTACCTAACTTCAAGACACGAGATACAACACTTGAACACTTAAAATATCACATAACACATCATTCTTAATTTATTACCCACCCTCTGGGTCTTTTCACGAATATAGGAGTCAATTTATACGTTTCAAAAAGTGAGGGTGTTACAAATATAGCCCTAAATGAGTCCAATTAGTGGACTCATCATTAGTGTCCCAAATCTTTTCAAGTATTAAATGGTTTGAGACTAGTGTAATAGACTTCCCCTTCTTTTTATGAGACTTTGATTGTATTGAAAAATGTTTTAAATTTCAGTACTTTTCTATTATCTTATATTGTGATATGCTAAGTGGCTTACATTGAATCCTTCGGGGTTCTATGTTCCATGTTACATCTAGGGTATACCCGTGGGTTGTGACATGCCCCTCTTGGTTTGTCTACTGTTCCCCCTCCTCCTACTACTACTAGTGCTTATTCTTCTTGAGCCCCTATCATCCCTGCCATGCTGCACAAGATGGGCCATCTAACTCAATCTACCTATTGGGTGCCTCATGGATAGAGGCCACTATGCTCAAGTTGATCAAGCGGGCGATTATTGCTGCCTTGGCCCCGAATAAGGCTAAGCTGAAAGAGCATAAAGAGTTGATGGATGCACTTGGGCTTGCACTAGATGCCCTTACGGTTAGGGTAGAGGCTTGTGAGTAGAGACGGGGTGATTCTGATGCTGAGATGGCCTTGAAGGCTAATATTGTTGGGCTGAGGAAGGATGTGGATGAGATAAAGTCTATCGATCTTTCTATACTATTCGGTACAGTAGAGATCCCCAAGGTTTTGAGTGTAGATTTCTAGGCCAGTTCTGAGATTCCTCCGGCTATTAAGACCGAAAATGTTGCTATGGATAAGGTTGATGCTGAGTCTGAGGCTGAAACCGATGAGGAGGAGCTGGTGTTTGAGATGTAGCAATTTATGATGACTTGTAGGACCTTGAGGGTGCTATATTCCAAGCAGTTGTAGAGGTTTTTTTTGTGGGATATCTCGATAGTGGGCTCCAGTGGAGCAAAGGATGTTGTTGAGCTAGGCTACGATGCTCTGACAGATAGAGTCACTGACATGCAGAGTTCACCCAAGCTTAGCCTGGAAGGATGATTTTTCTGACTCTCTTTTTGTTATTTTTAGACTGGTTTTACTGTGTTTTGGACATTTGAGGACAATTGCTAGATTAGTTTTGATGGGTGAGGTATTTTGCATACCCACCTCTTTTGGGTTATTTATAGATATTATGTGTTTGTAAATGTTGATTTTAGTTGTTATATATATATATATATATATTTGTTTGTGATCCATTGTGTTGGTCCTCCATTTTAAAATGTTGGAATGTTGGGTTTTATTCAATTTTAAAAATTGCCACCTCTTGATGTCTTTCAATGTGGATGTTCTCTTGTAATTTTAAGTGTTGATTGTGATCATTACTGATGACTTAAATAGTGCTCTTGATTGAACGACATGAGTGTACGGCTCTGATGAGGGAAATTGAGTACATAAGTCATACGTGAACTCCTAGCATTTCATTGTTACTAGTGAGTTGTTGAGTTGATCTTTTATGTTGATCATTGCACGCTAGCTGAAAATTGTAAAGTTTAGTTTGATGATTATGTCAAATGCCATGTGTGATGAGATTTTCTTGAAACATGTGCTTGGTAATACCTATAACTTGCCCCCTTAGTCTAATTGATTGATGTAAGCAAGCAATTAGGATGATCTTAGGCAAAATTTGTGATGAGTGAACCAAAATTGACCTTGTATCTCTTTGTGACATCCTTGTGAGAGTGTGAACCTATCTTGGCACCATTTGAGTCTATCCCTTTCTTTGAAAGAAACTTGAAAAACTATGACCTCTTTGTCCCATCAGCTATAACCTTCATGAAGTATTGGTTTGTTAGAATAGCCAACTTAGGCCAAAAGCCTAAGTTGGGTATGTGGTGAAAAAGAAGGAAAATCAAGGAAGTTTGAAAAAATCGCCTTTGAAGAATCATGTTGAAAATGATCGAACCCCTCCCGGTAAAAAATACGAAGAATGAAAAGAAAAATTCGAAAATAGAAACAAAGAAGAGTTTGTGGAACAAAGCTTGTGAATGAGCAAAACAAATGGGGTATCCAGTGAGTCATGGTTGAATGAACATAAGGTGGATTGTGAACACTATATAATGTGAAAGAGAAGGAGAAAAAGTGTAATGAAGGTCATGCTTCATAAAGGTAGAAGTCACTAAACCAAAATGAGCATACCTTTACACTTAGCCCCGTTTCAAGCCTTGAAAGACCTGATGATCTTGAGTCTGAGAGTCGTGTTTTTTTCCGATATTCTAAATTTTTAATGTTTGTTGTGTTAGCATTGAATCAGTCTCTGTGTAATGGCATTTGAATGCTTTTGTTGTGCTTGAACTTGCATTTAAAGCAGGCATTGTGAGCTTGAGTTCTATTTGAAGATGGTTAGTCACAATTTGAAACATAGAGTGCACAATTGAACATTGCATGATTAGTTTGAACATCTTGTGTGCATTCGTGTTTAGTCTTGAATAGCACTATTTGTAGACATCCTTATTGAACTGATTGATCTTGTGTTTTACTTGAGGACAAGCAAAAGTTTAAGTTGGGGTGTTGATGAGTCTGGGATTTTGATTCATTTAGGGCTTATTATGCATAGAATTAGTTTCCTTGATGACTAGTTTATGCTCTAAACTAAAGTTTAAATTACAATTTTCAGATAAAAAGGTGAAAGAGCAAGGCAAGAAACTTACTGGGCAAAAAGGAGAGAAAAAGATGAAAAAGGTTGAACATAGTAAAAGTTGTCCATCGCCAAACCCACTCGGCATATCGCCGAGTGGCACTTAAACTTGCCAAATGTTCCAGACTACCCGCCTGGGGAAAAGCCAACTTGGCAATGGAATCGGGCCTTCGGCGAACCACCTAATGGATCGGCGACAATGAATTTCATAACCTAATGTTACAGCGTCTGAAGAATGAAGAGTTCAGGAAAAATGATGATGGAGAAGAGATATTGGCGCATCACCGATTGGGTCGGCGATGCTCTACTAAATCCGTTGAGTGACCTCGAAGGCCAAAATCTAAGAGCATAGAATTTGTTTTCCAAAAAAGAGAAAAAGGGATCCTACCATTGTTAGACTCTGAGTTTTTTTGAAACATTGTTTTTCTTAATTTTTGAGTGTTTCCTAGTAGATTTCAAGTTGGGTTTTGTTTTTGAAGCTAAATTGGAGCATTGTAATGATTCGGACATTACTACCCAGCTTGTGGAGAACGTAGTTGGTATTAATTTCTTACTTCATATGATGTGTGGCTAAAACCCCCAGTCCTGGGGGTGTGATTATGTGATTAATTGACGTAATTACCTTATGGGTGTTAGTAATTAATGATTTAATTGGTTTTTTGAAGTGGGTTCGATTGGTAATTGAGTTTTAACTTATGGATTGTACTTGAAAATGCAGTTCTAGTCTAGCATCCTATACTTGCTTGAGAAAGAGGTTTTAGAATTAAGGTTATCAAGTGATGATTGTAGTGATTTGGTTGTTATGGATTCATCTCGAGAGAGTGAACTTTAATTCGATCCTACCTATCTAGCTCGAGAGAGTTGATAAATTGAGGTTTTGGGCTATTTATAGTGTGATGCTTATTGAAGTTTGAGAAAACTGACTTGATTCATCATAGTTGATCGAGAGATTGCTATTACATCTGAAGCCTAGCCTACTCACTATGATTCAACAACTTTTGGTAATTAGTAATCACATGTATAGCGAAATTGGCAACTAATCGATCACATCCCTAAGTATTCATTCTCTACTTTGATCACTCCCCTATGTCCGTAGTTATTAATTGACAAACCTAATCCCCCCTATTTGACACTTGTTGTCAACCCTTAGATTTAATCAAATGATTTCGATAATTTCTATTCCTACAACCGTTTAAAACATGTCTTTCACTTCATAACTGAATTATTGACGGTATCACTCCATGTGGGATGACCCCACTTCCTCATTGGGTTTATACTAAATTAAAATCGCCTACACTTAGTATTGAGTGAAGTATAGTTAAGCGTTATCAATGCTTTGACCTACGGCCCATCGGTCCTACCATAAACCATCATGGTCAACTGTTAGTGGGTTCAAAGATGGAACCCCATGTACGGTTCGTGGATCCACTAACGAACCGTACATCTAAACTGTGGGTCCTAACTTTTGATCCAAAAATTTCACTAATTTTGAGACTCACCTACGAGTCATACATATGACTCGTATTTTGAATGATAGACTATCCTAGTGAACCATTTAAAAATAATGGGATTTGATCTTTTTAGAAAAATTAAACCTGCTACGCATGGCTCCACCCACGATCCGTAAGCAAGTCAATGGTGCATCGGTGGTTCAATCAAAACATGCAACTTTTCCTTCTTTTCAAATCCCAGGTGGTACAGTATCTCTCCCTTGGGAATATTTGTCCTCGAATGGGACTCAAGACATCATATGGAGGGAAGGATCCTACACCTAACAGCCCAACATGAATGCAATCACATATATGCACATAGCCGATGAGGAAACATCAACTCCAAGCCAAAGCATGTTCAAAACATCATATTATAAGCTATATACGAAACTCATACTCAAATGCACATAAACATAAGAAAATCTATCAAGTCAACTAATTTTTTTTAAAAATCAAGTTTTTCATGAACATGCATATATGAGAAATCATAGGAAACATCTAAGACGCATGAGACCAAAAGAGTAAACCACGAAGGACCGAATACCTCAACATACAGTAGGGACGATGGGAAAGAGATAAGGATAGAGGGACATCACATTGGCATCGGCCTCCCAAGTACACCCTCAACTAACTCATTCCTCCAACGAACCTTCATGGAAGCAACTTACTTGCTTCTCAACTCCTTAACTTGCCGGTCCAAAATCTCAATCGGAACTTCTTCATAAGAAATATTCTTATTAACTCCCAAATCTTCCAACATAACTATGGATGTCGGATCTCGAACAAATTTGGTCAATAGAGATATGTGGAAAACTGGATGTACCGATGCCAAATCATTAGGCAAATGAAGTTCATAAGCAACTTTACCAAAACACATCAAAATCTGATATGGGCTCACATACCAGGGACTATCCCTTTCTTCCCAAACCTCATCACACCGTTCATGGGTGAGATTTTTAAGTAGATCCAATCATTCACATAAAACTCAAGACCCCTTCTTCTAACATTAGCATAGGATTTTTGTCGACTTTAAGCAGGTTTCAACCTTACTCTAATAAGACAAACATTCTCCATGTAACACCTCAGAAAACTAGTAAGACCAAGCTAGAGCCTAATGAAATCTATTAGGTGAGACTAGAGCCTAATGAGTTTGTTTTGAGGTTGTTGTGGGGTTTAGAAGTATAAAAATGACTTCCCGAGCTTAGGTTGAGGTTTATAGGGTTAAACATCAAGGTACGACCCCCCAAAGACCAACCAAGGGTCCTTGGGGAGGACCCTAGAGTCTAACCCCCTAGGTTGCCTAAGTTCACAAAAGCTGTCAAAATCTTGTGATCTACGGATGGCCATCTACGGCCGGTAGATTGATCCATGCCCCGTAGGTCATAGGACGTAGGTCAAGACCATGTTGATGAGATTGAGTTCATGAACCACGAACCTGCAGCATGCCCCGTAGACCCACTGTCAGTCCGTTGGGGGGGGGGAAGTCATAGGTCATGCTTGCAAGGCTGCCTAGACAAGGCCAACATGTAAACTTTCATAATTAATTCCTAATTTATTATTTTAGTATAGTGTCATTTTATACTGATTTAATAGACCTATATAAATTATTTTAATTCCTTAACTAACCTATTAACTTCATAGTCACAAAGACCCCAAATCAAAACCACCTCCCTCCTAAATTCTTCTCTCTAGAAATCTCCATTGAAGACCAAGAAAGAGATCAACTAGGAATTGAAGATGGGAGCATTTCAATATGAATTTTGTTGGATTATAAACCTAAGGTATGGGATTCTTCATCCTTGTTTAAGTTCCATTCAAGGAGCCCTCTCAAAATATGTTTTCAAGTTCCCAATTTTCCCCAAAAACCTAAGGTTCAATCTATAACATGGGTCTTCCTCCAAAACGATTTCAATTGTTTAATTATGATTTATTATGGTTGTTTATGATGAATTAAGATTGTATTGATGGAGTTTCGATGAAAATTCCCCTTAGACCCATTATTTCGCCCACTTCACTAAATTGACTTTATGATGAAGGAATTGTTGAATATTGGCCCAATTATATGATTAATGGTTGTTATTGGTGTAGTTACACGATTCAAGAATAGTCAAACATGTATCCTTCATTAACCTAAGATCCTATGATAAAATTGATATAGTCCAGGGTTATGTTATGAAAAAGGCAAATTAAGGGTTAGATGTGACCTTCTAAGAATGATGAACTTCTTTACGAATTGCCTAAGATTAGATCACCTAGACATGAATTGATTATGAGTAAATCTTCTGGACATGAACTAACTTCATAGGGCTTATATGATGGATCATAGTTGTGTAGTGTTGAGATTGAGTTTATATATTCCTATATGACTATAATTGATCAAGAATGAGGCATGTGGTTAGGTTGCCTTAAGAATTAGGTATATATGATAATTAGGTGAGGCATTGCTTGAGAGTAAGGCTTGTAGTATGAAGATGATTCCTAAGGCTTTAAGGGTAAAAGTAATATAAATAAGTTAAGAATGTTAAGGTTTAGAGAAGGAAGCCATTATGTATGTTGAGTTGTATATGGCCCTATTGTAAAAAAAAACTTCATCTACATGACTTCTAGTATGAGTATATGAGTCTATGCATGGAATGAATGTTGTTCTTGAGTTATGACTATATTTATGTCTCATGTGATGAATGCTAGATATGTTGACTTAACATGACCCTTGAATGCAAGATATGAGGTGTATGTATGATTGTGATATTACGTGCATGTTTATGAATACTTTGAGTATAAAGTGTTTATTATGATAATGTTGTTGTTGTGTCATTGGAAGGATAATCACACGCACACATACATGAAAATGATTATGGTGTGACCAAGATGTTGCTTATGATTCACTTATAAAGTGAAGATCCTATGACTATAGTTTAAAGGTGGAAATTTTTGAAAGGTCATTCTCCCCTTACCCTTACAAATGTTTATGTATGAATTGTCTAGGACTATGATTATGTTTTTGTGTTGATTGAAAGGCCATTCTCATGAACACACTATGAATACAATGTGAAAGGTTTACTCACATATTGATGATTATATGGTTGAAAGGACATTCTCACCTAACGAATGTATGAGCTATTATGATGACTATGTTGATTTGAGTGCCTAGTACATTCTCTTATGAACATAAAGTTAAGTAAAGACTTAATATGACTTTTAAAAGGGAATTATGCTTAGCACCGAATGGATATGAAAATGAAATGGAAGCTTTTGCGTTAGCAAGTCCGGCTTCCCAATGTATGTTGTCTCATAATATGGAAACCTTTTACGTTAGAAAGTCCCGGTTTCTAGTAGCAATCTCCTTATCCCATAACTATGTTCCCACATAGGTATATAGCTAGTTGATCCACCTAAAAGCAATTATGTACGTTCTACCTTAGTAAAGTAGGACACCTCTTTTCAATATGGGGGTAGAACACCGGATTCCATGTAGCTCACATGGTCTATGTCAGTTAAGGCTTAATTTCCTTAAATGATAAGAATATGAGTTATGATAAGAAAATGAGCATGTTCTATGATCCCTCAAGAGGTTCTACTTTGTATGAATGGGGGTATGGGACTTCATTCATGCATTGCACAAGTAGGCTTTGAGAGTGGGCATGATATGTCTCTTTTATGATATGATAATTATTAGTTGAATGTATGCTTTATATGAATTATGAATATGAATATGAACTATGCTTATGAATTCTAAATGAGCTTTACTTAGTGTGAGTAGGGGTTATAGACTTCACTTATACATTGCACAAGTAGACTTATAAAGGGGTTATGGTGAAGTTCTTTTATGTTATGAGGACTTATGGATTATGTATGAAAGGTATGTATATGAATGTTAACGTTGACTTCACTTGCTATAAGTTATGAACATGAGTGACTCCTTACTTATGTATGTTAGCTATGAATAAGGCAAAGTAAGATATGTATGTTGTTGGTGGCCTAAAGGTGATACTTAGTGTAGATAGGATTATGGGATCCTATCTATGCATTGCACAAGTATAGCTTAGGGTTGCTTATGTGGTAGTTCTATTATGATGAGATGATCTTGGTATGTGACTTTGTGTATGAATTATGTCTTGTGGAGATTGGGATATGTATTATTCTTGTGTTGGGGAATATGCTTCTAATTATTATGATATCTCTTATGCTATGATGAATTGTATGTGAGTTGCTTTATCAGTTGAATTCTTTAACTATTTCAAAGATGATGTTCAAAAATGGCATATAGCATGTTTTCAAATGAAGTGTCCCTTTTATGCAAGTTTTAAGGATTTTTATGCATGGCTTCCATACTTGGTACTTTTTCTGCTAACCCCATTCTTGTACATTTTCTATAAGTGTAGGCTTTGGAGATATTGGATTCCATCCTCGTGGCTAGGACCCTAGTAGATCAAGAAGAAGAAGATTGGTGAGTCATCATTGTATTCGAGGGCTTGACCATATGTCCTTTATGTGTTTATTTTACGTTTAGACTTATGTAAAGGCTATGTTCCTAAGGTTGTATTTCAAGAGTTTTAATCCAAGGGTTATAGATGGTTTGAGATATAGTGACTTAGTGTTATATATTCTTTCTCATTTTATATAAGACTTCAATTGTAAAGAAATATTTTTAAATTCCGCACTATTTCTTATGATCTTATGACTATGATTATGCCAAGGGCTGGTATGAGACCCCTTCGGGGTCAAGAACACCATGTTACGTCTAGGGGGTACCTCAACGTCATGACACTCCATAGCCTCATGTACAAACTCGGGGCCTATCAAAGCAACTTCACCCACTTCAATGCAACCTATATGAGATATACACCTCCTACCATAAAGAGCCTCAAATGGAGCCATATCAATGCTTGAATGGTAGCTATTATTGTAAGAAAACTCAATCAAAGGCAAATGATCATCCCAATTACCATTGAAGTCAATTACACAAGCTCTTATCATATCTTCCGATGTTTGGATTGTATGCTCTGCTTGCCCATCGTTTTGCCGATGAACGGCCGTATTAAACTTAACACACGTACCAAGTCCATTTTGGAAAGATTTCCAAAATTGAGAAGTGAATTGGGTACCACTATTGGAGATAATGGATAATTTCACTCCACACAACCTAACAATTTATCTCAAGTACAACTTAGCATAGTCATCCACTGAATAAGAAACCTTGATGGGAATGAAATCAGCCAATTTTGTCATCCGGAATACTATAACCCAAATCGAGTCAAGTTGCAACCGCGTGCAGGGTAAACAAACAATGATGTCCATATTTGTCACGACCTAGGGGTACACCCTAGACGTAACATGGAGTATAGAACCCCGAAGGACTCCATACAAGCCACTTAATTCTCATAACATAAGAAATAGAACAGTAAGAGTAAAAATAGTCCAAGTCCAAAACATTTTGTAAAAGCAAAGCGGAACTCTAATACACTTGTCTTATCATAGACATCTAATACAATAGAATGAAATTGGTCCTAGCCCATACATCATGTCCAAAAGAGAAATACATGAAAGAAACTTAAACAGTGAAAGTCTGTCCTCAAAGCAAGAGGACTCACCAAAGCTCGGAAATATCTCAAGTCAACCTCTAGCCATAAAACTTATGACCATGGTTGTCGGACGCTATATTTGGGGAAACGTAGGAAAGATTATACATTAGTACAAAACTATGTACCAATTATGATAACCATACATAAAACATTTAAATCATGCTAAAAAGGGAGATTCTTAAAAGTATGCATTGATCGAGTTAAAAACTATATTTTGAGAGTTAGAAACCATAAGTCATAAAACCATGATCAATGCAAGTGAACATCATCCTTAAAAAAGTTGAACTCATATACGATACTTCTTGAAGTTACCTTAGTTCATTATTAATATGGGGAATTAGCCTTAACCGACATAGAGACCATGTAAGTTATACCATGATCCCCCGGTGTCTCCCGCACCGTAAAGAGTTGTCGTATTTGCCAAGGTAGAACTAAGAACTTCTAGCTTAAGTTGATCCACTAGATAATCAACCTATGGGGGAACATATTTATGGGATAAGGAGATTGTTACTAGAAACCCGACGCTTCCATCTCATGAGATTGCTTCTAGAAACCTAGCGTTTACGCGGGAGAGCTTCCATCTCATCATTAATATCCTCTTGGTGCTATTAATAAATCCCACGAAATAGTCATTTCTTATTTGAACCCATTAATCATGGAAAGGTTCCCTTGGACAACCAATCCAATATAGTTTCATTAGGATAGCTCCTTAGACCATGCATGAGAAAACCTTTGACTGTCAATGATCTTTTCGTGATAGCTTTTATTCTTTTACTTAATTAGGTGAGAAAACCTTTCAACCTAAGAATCCTTTCTATGTTAGAAAGCCGTTCACATTCATGCATAGGTGTGTATATGAGAAAATTCCTTTCAACAACACAACAACAACAACATCATCATCATTGATACTTCACTCTCAAAGCACCCTTAAAACATTTGCATATATTTCATAAGAACATGCATAATTTCATAATTTGCCTTTCAAGGTTCAAAATCCACTTATAATCATCAACATCTAGAAATCATGGGTCAGATATGGGCTCATAGAAATTCGTCATAAAATCATATAATTCTATCAATTCATGCTTGATTTCATAAAAATCTTCTTTCATAATTAGAACCCACATTATATCATCATAATTGGAAAATATGGGGTTTAAGTTCATGGGGAATCATCATAAATAACTTAGTATTACATCAATTTAAGCGTAAAAGATCATAATTCAATCATTTAAATCAACACTGAAGAGAACCCATGATAATTGAAGAAAACCTTAACTAAATTTGAGAATTCTAATATTTGAAATTGAGGAATTTGGGAATTCCATGGATGAAAACTATCTTACCTCAAAGCCAAAGCTTAATTTCAATGGAGGAATTGATGCTTGACCTTGATCCTAGCTTGAATCCTTTCTTCTTCTTCTTCAAGTTTCCAGAGAGAGAAATATTTTGGAGAGGAAGATCTTTGATTTTATTTTGGGTTTTGGAAATAATGATTTGAATGGGTGAGTTTTGAGGTTAATATGACTGATATAGGGGTCCAAGACATAGGCAAAACGACATAGATTTAATCTAATTAATTTTGGATAGACTAAATTACCCCTAACTTACAGTGGTCTGCTTCATGACACACGTGAGGTCTCACGAGCTATGGTGCCCACTGTGTTCTTTGGAGCAGTAGCTAGGGTGCCACCCCCTTAACCCCCCAAAACTAGGTGAAGACCACGACACCACCCAAGAAGTGATAGCCTTCACGTGCTGTCAAGGCTCTTGTGTGGAGAAGGCTGCTTTCGTCTGCCTTGGGGTAGCTATTACCTAGCCTACCACGACCCACACCACAGTCATGGTCCTCACCACGACTTGTGGTCCTCACCACGATTCGTGGTTGTGGTCATGGGAAGGTGGGCAGTGTCTAGGGAAGAGTGGGCTGCCATATCCCTATTCCTTTGCTCTTCCCCTCTTCCTTGGCTCTAGCCCTCTCACTTAGCTCTAGTTTACTCTACTAGATTCTGAGATGTTACATTATCTCCCCTTTGGGAACATTCATCCTCGAATGGAATTTCTGGACAACTTTTGGAAGAAACAACTCAATACTAGCAGTCCATCATGCATGCAACTCATTTAAATGCACACAACCAAGGAGGAACTTCATCTCCAAGCTAAACATACTCAATACTGACGTAGTAGGAACTACATCTAATAAGCCATTATGTATGAAATTTCAACATTTCTCATGTTCAAGGAGGAACTACCTTCTCCAAGCTAAAAGCATGCTCACCACAATCTCATGGAGCCTATATTCAATTTACTCTCAAACGCACATCTAAATCATGTCCATAAATTCATCTCATGAAGTCTATAGGCAACTCATAGTCAATGCATAACCACATGAGGAAAATCAATCATATTAACTCATTTTCTTTCAAAACACAAGTTTTCACGAACATGCATCACATAAGGAAATCATGGAAACATGTAAAACATACGACTCCAAAACAAAGGAAAATACAAGGGGAAACTCATTACCTCAAGCTAAAATTGGACTAGACAGAAAAAGATGAGGATATCGGGACATCACATTGACCTTGGCCTACCAAGTAGAACCCTCAACTAATTGATTCCCCCATAATACTTTCACGGAAGCTATTTCCTTGTTTCTCAATTCCTTAACTTGCCGGTGTAGAATTTTAACCGGAACTTGCTCATAAGAAAGACACTAATCCACTCCCAACCATTCTAGGGGAATTATGGACCTCAGATCTCCAACACACTTCTTCAGCATAGATACATGGAAAACTGGATGTACCGATGCAAACTCACTTGGCAAATCCAACTCATAAGAAACCTTACCAACACGTCTCAAAATTTGATATGGCCTACATATCGGGGACTAAGCTTCACTTTCTTACCAAACCTTATTACACCCATTCATAGGTGAGATTTTCAAGTAAACCCAATCATGAATATCAAACTCAAGATCCTTTCTTCTCACATCGGCATTAGACTTTTGCCGACTTTGAGCCGTTTTCAACTTTTCCCTAATAAGTCGGACTTTCTCTACGGTCTCATGTACCAACTCGAGACATATGAGGGCAACTTCACCAACCTCAAACCAATATATGGATGATGTACCCCTCCTTCCATATAAGGCCTCTAATGGCACCAATTCAATACTCGAGTGACAGCTATTATTATAAGCAAACTCAATCAATGGAAATGGTCATCCCAATTACCCTTAAAATCAATCATACAAGCTCTTAACTTATCGAAGTACACCATCTCCTCCTTGGGAGAAAGCCTCAATAGACTTTCCAAGTACTGCATATTTCATTTCTTCTAAGGTCGGATCAAACCATTTTTTAGCTTTCACATCTAACATAAAAGATGATTATGAATCATCTTATACCGTAGCACTACTCTTGGCAGTTTCTACTGCTAAGCATATTAAGGTATTGTCTAAATACCCTATTCATCTAATCCATAAATTCTATCGAAATATTAATCAAACCAAACGACATCACTAAAACTCATAATGACCATACCTGGTTCTAAAAGCCATATTCAAAATATCATTCTCTTTCTCAAAAATTTGGTGATAATCGACCTAAGGTCAATCTTAGAAAAGTAACTAGCTTCTTAGAGTTGGTCAACACTAAAATATATTCTCCTCACCCTAACTAGGTGGTACATGCAATCCTTAGAAATCATCTTTCTAGCTTTAAGACTAGAGATAAACTAACTCTTAGGCATAGGATTTTCCCCTCTTCCATTCTAGGATAGTCTTATTCAGAAACTGAGATCTTCGGTGACCAGTCAAACGGATCGGTGATACAAACTTGGATCGCCTAAAGTAACAAGTTCTGAGGATGAAGAGTCAAGGCGAATCGGTGATGGAAGGGAGCCATCGGCGCATCGCCAACTCGCTTAGTGATGCTCGACTAAATCTGTCAAGTGACCCTGAAGGCTAAAATTTGAGAACGTCTAAATTAAATTTCAAAAAGCAGAAAAAGGGACCGAGTGATATCCTAAGTAATTTTCTCCATTTTTGAACTTGGAACTTTCCTTTTGAACAGTACTTTCCTTAGTTTAAGGAGTTTTCTAGTAGATTTTGAGTTGGGTTTTTTTATATTGAGCATTTTGGATCATTGTAAAGATGTGAATTGCAATACCCAGATTATGGAAAACATAATTCATATTAATTTCTTACTTTTTATGATGTGTTGCTAAAACCCCTATTCTTGGCGGTGTGATTCTGTGATTAATTGTCCTAATTAGCTTATGAGTGTTAGTAATTATTGATTTAATGACTGTTTTGAAGTGGATTCAGCTGGTAATTGAGTTTTAGCTTATGAATTATAGTTGCTAATGAAATTGTAGATTAGCATTATATGCTTGCTCGAGAGAGAGGTTTTACAGTTAAGATTATCGATTGATGATTGAGGTGATTGGGTTGTTATAGGTTCAGCTCGAGAGAGTGAATCTTAATCAAAAATTATCTTCTAGCTCGATAGAGTAGATGAATTGAGGTAATGGGATGTTCATAGTATGTTACTTGTTGAGGTTCGAGAGAACTCACTTGATTTGTAGTAGTTGATCGAGAGATGGTTATTACATCTAAAGCCTAGCCTACCCACTATGATTCAGCAAACTTTGATAATTAATAATCACCTGTATAGCGAAATTGGAAATTGATCGATCATGTCCCCAAGTATCCCTTATCTACTTGATTAATCCCCTATGTTCTTAGTTGTTAATTGACAAACCATAACCCCCTCCTCCCCATTTGACACTTGTTGTCAATCCTTTGATTTACTTAAATGATCTCAATAATGTCTATTCCAACAATTGATTAGAACATGCCTCTAACTTTGTAACAAAATTCTAACTTGTATCACCCAATGTAGGATGGACCCCAACACTTTGTTGAGTTTATACTTGATTGTGATTGCCTATATGTAGAATTGGATGAGGTGTAGTCGAGTGTTATCTAAAATGTAGCCGATGCCGGGTAGTGGTGTTTAGAATTCTCTTATTGAAGTATAGTTTTGATCTAATCTTATTTGAAGTTGAATCAACTTAGTTTGTTTTGTGTTTGTTATTTGTGAACAAGTGACGAAATGAGTGTGAACAGAAGTAATGGTAGCCAACTTGGCCACCAAGATGACACCAGAAATCTGAATGATGTCAATGAATCAGTTAAATTGGGTGGCAAAGGTGCAATCTATTTACCACAGGTTGTGGGAAATGTTGTCTTACATGTGACTAGCACGATGTTGCAACTCTTGCAAATGAACGGATTATTTGGAGGGTTAGCTCATGAGGATCTCCACGATCATATTCGTAACTTTGTGGACGTATGTGGTCCATTCTCATTCAAAAACATCTCACAAGAGTCAGTCCATCTCCAGTTGTTCCCTTTCTCTTTGATGGATGAAACGGCAAAATGCTTAGCTAATCTACCACAAGATTCGATTACGTCTTGGGATGAAGTTACCGAGGCATTCTTCATAAGGTTTTTTCCCTCCTTAAAAAATGATGGCATTGAGAGACAATATTCAGGACTTTAAATGTTTAGAGGGTGAGCCAATCCATGAGACGTGTCTGAGAATTCAGAAGTTTCTACTTCAATGTATGACTCACGGGCTGCCAAAAAACGTGTTGCTACAACACTTCTACTGGAATGTAGAGTCGGTGAACAAAGGTGTGGTTGATCAACTTGTCAAAGGAGGTATTATGAAGCAACATTTCGAGATAGCGTCAAATCTCCTCAATGGGATGACCAAGTTAATAAGAGCTTGGTATACTCGGGAAGATCAGGTGTCCCCTTTGACCTTTAGGATGACAATGGAGTAGATAAATAATGAACCAGAGTGGGACCAAAATATGGCCAAAATGATGACCGAATTGGATGTATTGTCAAAAAATGTGATGGGTAGTGGGTCTAAAGCTGTGAATATTGTTGGTGTTAGTGGGGTAAACCCTGATGATGAACACTTTGAGGCTCTATATAATAAGAAAGTAAATTTTCTTGCAAATCAAAGAGGAGGTTTCCATCCGAGCTATCCAAGGCCAGGCGGGAATCAAGGTTTGAATAGAGAGCGGGATGACGGGTGGAGCGATCATGACAGGGAATGGCATGACCGTGGGACTAATTGAAAGGAAAAGGATGGTAACAAGGAAAGATATGTTCCTCCCCATGAGCATCAAAAGCCAAAAAAGAAAAGAACTGACCCGACGAACTTCCGCACTAACGCATTTTAAATAAAGTGGAAGGGTCGGACAAGGTGCTGAAGGAAATGAAAGAGGACGTCTCCACACTAAACCAGAATGTTACCTCTCACTCCGTGTCCATTTAACCGCTGGAAATGCAAATGGGTCAAATCTTAACTCAGTTGAACTGAAGGCAAAAAGGGGGGTCTACCAAGTGATACCTTGGCTAACCCGAAGAATGCACCTTCAAAGTGTATCCACATCGCGCCACGACGTTAAATAAGGCGTTTCTTCGGAAGCAACACAATTTTTAAGCTTTATCTTTGTTGTTTGAATAATGGGTGTTGAATTTGCAAGTTGAAAAGTTGAAATTTTAGGGAAAACAGCAACAAGGTTAGCCGAAGAACCAGTTGGCGACTCGCCGAACAGGTCGGTGAGCCCGATCTGGATCGCCGTTTGAACCCTTTTACTAGCTAGAGGTTCTAAAAAACTCGGCAGGGCAACATACCATTTGGCGCATCACCGAATGGGTCCGCGACGTAAGTGACCTCACCGATTAGCGCGCAAGCTGAAGGGTCACAAAGAGGCTGAACCATTTTTATATTCGAATTATCCTTTATTTCATACTTTTCAACTTCTATAGTTTTACAACCGTATTTTTTCTTAATTACATACTATTTTTCTTGCTTTTTGTGTAAATCAATTACCCGGAGAGCATTTTTGGATTCTTTGCTTGCCTAGCTTTTCAAATCTTGTGCGTCTGAGGTTTGATTATCCGAACCACGTCATTACATATTGGTTAACTAAAATGCATGATCATTGCATGGTTATTTTTATTGTGTGTTGTTGATTTGTGTAATGAGAATTGTTAATGCCTACTCGCTTCTCGTTCCCTTGGATGTTAATTGGTTTTAAATTGTGAATTCTTTAGTTTAAGCATGTTAAATTTTATGGGTAGTGTTGGTTTATTTGTTTAGTCTAGTAGGGATGAAGTCTGAGTAACCCCATGTGTTCCAATTGACTAATTTTTCCCAATGATAGAGCGATTGATGTTATTCTTAAGGGCAAAAGTCGTTGATTGGCCAATTTTGGCAAAATCGAGGGAAGTTTGAGTACCACGTGGGAATGTGTAGTATGGGTCTAAGCCTAATTGCATGGATAGTGTGTTAATTTTGTTTTCACGGGCTGTGGGTTAGGTTTTCAAGGAAAGAGTAAAAATCAGGCAGGTTGGACAATTCGGCGAGCTGGGTCGAGCTCGCCGAGTGGTTTGGTGGTTAGTCGAAAGACCCCTTGATCGCCTTTTAAATATCCGTTTTTGTGAATTGAGTTTTGTAACTTTCAGCGACTCGCCAAAGGTCCCTTCTGATCGCCCTTCTCAGCCCCAAATTTCTGAAATTAGTCTGTAACATTCGGCGAGCAACTTCTAATTCATTGAATGGTATTGGCGATTCACCGAATAACCCCGGGAATCACTGACCATTGCTTAATTTTGAATGAATTAATTTTGGAACTTTCGGTAAGCCCAACTTGGCTAGTCAAATGGGTTTGGTGATTTGCCGAATGATTCGGTGAGTCTTCCTGTGCAATTTTTTAATGTGAAATTTTTCTTGAATTGCATCTAATGTGTGTGATTTTTTTTGCAGAAATCAACCGCCTTGAAAGCAAGCTAGGGGAATAGTCATCAATGAGAAGCTTGCAGCCTCCCGGGCCATGGTATCCAAACATCCTCCACAAGGGTGGAAGGTAAGGGCAAACACCCCGTAAAACCCACACCAGCAAAGGGGAGCTCCGATAGTGAGGGCGTTTATGTCACTCACCTCACCATTTCTATGAGTGAGGCTCATTCTGAGGGTAGTTCTCCGGCCTCCCTCTCTGAGCCGGAAGATGACCAGCTCCTACACACTAGCAGAGTGGAGTTACGCTCCAAATTGATGAATGATCTATCTAGGATCCCGGTCCCTCCTACGCCTCCTCCTCTTCTAGATCTACCTCAGACAACAGTTTCGGCTCTCCCACTAGTTCAATCTCCTCCACCCCGGTCACTCAATAGACTAAAAGCCAAGGATCTAAGGACTATTCTAGAGGAAAAGTGGTTTTCTATAGATGGTGTGGTAAACCGGTACACAGAGGTGTGGAATACCATTAAGTTACATAAGTTTGAGATATTAATGAAGCCCGAGGACTTTACATTTCCACTTGGTTCCGGGAGTTCTATTCAGCATATGGGGAGCTGGTACCAAATGGGAAAAAGAAGGCCAACGCAGTTAAAATGGTAGATCATGTGACAGCCCGGGGCCGAAATGTCAAGTGTAGCAGCTCTAATATCAGTGAGGCACTCAAGAGCACAATGAACTTCATGCACTATTATATTGAAAAGATCTAGAAAAAGACCATCGATGATTTAAACAGTTTTCTAGCACCTTTGATCTTTGATGTGACACCAAGGTATATTGAGGTCAGTGTACTGATTGAGAAGAAGGACCTAAACGTAGCTTCTAGATACTGGTTTGGGTTTATTTCCAGCACTATTATGCCGTCACAGAATGAGTCGGTCCTCTGGCATCTGAAGGCTGCGTGTTTGGGTTGCATCATGGATCAGGAGAAGCTGAATTTAGATTATGTTTTAGAATTGGAGATGGCCATAAGGGCGAATCAGAGACAAACTTCTTTTTCCTTTCTGGTGCTGATTAATGAGTTGCGCAGGCGAGCTCGTGTCCCAATGAATGAGAAGGTGGATGTGAACGTGACTCCTACTTCTTTTACTGACATCCGGAAGATCGAGGTCGAGTACATGAGAGATGAGGGTGACAAGAAGAGAGCTGCATAGATGGATACGTCTCCGGTAGTTGATGTTTATATCTTGCCAACTGAGGCAATACTTCCTCCTCAGGCCAGAGAACCTAAAGATACATCTGGCCCCTCTACTTATACACCTCCTAGTTCATCTACTATTCCCCCTCCTAGTTGTGTTGATGCTGCTGCTTCTTCTCCCTAACCCCCTATCACCTAGGCCATGCTATATAACATGGCCCATCTAGCTTAACCTATTGATAAGCCTGCCTCCCTAGTAGAGGCCATTGTGCCTGGGTTGATAGAGCAGGCGATTGATGCTGCCTTGGACCCAATTAGGGCTGAGATGAAAGAGCATCGGGAGTTTATTGATGGCCACAGGTTTGCACTGGTTACCCTTGATGTTTGCGTAATCATGACACAACTTCCGATGCAACTGTCTACGATCGTACAATAGTGTAGTAACCCAACCATGGATTGGGATTGTCCCAAGAGAGTGGTTTTGAGAATTTATAGGAAAAAAAAATTTAGTTCTAACTTGTCATAACTAAAGACATTAATGAGTAAAAACATTGTTAATTAAAGGGGGACACAAATGTGTTAATTAACAGTGGGGGTGTTTTGTCACTAGTAAGTAAAACCAACAAAATAAACAAGGGTTTCTAAGCAGTGAGATAGGATCCTTGGGATGTGATGGGAATACGGGTTAAGCTAGATTATTGGGTACATGCTTTCAATAGAAGATTCAGAGAGTAATGGTGACTAGGCTAAGCTTTAACGGGAATAAGCTCTCTCTTGAGAAACTTACCCCGTTTCATATGTGTTCCTCTCGGACACCCACTTGCCGCATAAAGACCAGCCTACGCCTTAACCCACTCACTCTCTCGAGTTGAGTATGTGGACATGGGACTAGGGTTCACTCTCTCGAGTTGAACCTCATGTCTACCCAGTCACACTGGCCATCAATCTTGTGGTCCCTGTTTTACGACCTCTCTCTCGAGCAAGCCGAAAACACAAAAATAAACTAGTATTTGCAACTACAAATTCATTAAATTCATCCACAAGCACTAAACGAAATCACAATTAAACTATCAACAAGCAAGACCCAACAATTATCTTAATGCATATTCGCTAAATCACACCCCAAAAACTGGGGTTTTTAGCCACACATCAAGAGATAGAAATTTATACCTAAATGAGCTTGCATTCAAATAGGTATGAAGATTTAAGTCTTGTTACAGGCCAAGAATGAAGAATCCAAGAGAC
>JAJOOP010023611.1:0-21234 GCA_029582705.1 Solanum chacoense | reverse complement strand
TTGATTTTCGTGTGCTATAGTTCACTGTCTTTTTGCTGATCCGGAATTAGATGTCATTTTTAACAAATTTTTTTGTGGACATTTTTTAAGACCTTAGATATGGAGCCAGTTGGCCCTGACGGTCAAAACGTCCCATTTTCAAGTTCAAACGATCCCCGAAGCATGTAAACCCCTATTTCGAAGATTTTTGTGTGCTATAATAGTTCCCCATCTTTGTTTGTGATCCGAAATTTCGGCGTCATTTTTGCCAAAGTTTTCATGGACGTCCGTAAGACCTTAGGTATGGAGCTAGTTGGCCTTGATGGCTAAAATGACCCATTTTCAAGGTCCAATGAACCCCGAAGTAGGTAAACCCCCAATTGTGCCGATTTTCGTGTGCTATAGTTCACCACCTTTTTTGGTGATCTGGAATTCCAACGTCATTTTTGATGAATTTTTTCATAGACGTCCGCTAAAACCTTAGCTATGGAGCCAGTTGGCCCTGATGGCCAAAACGACCCAGTTTCAAGGTCAAACGAGCCTCAGAGCAGGAAATCTTCCCATTTTGCCTGTTTTCGTCTGCTATAGTTTACCATCTTATTTTGTGATCATGAATTCCGATGTCGTTTTTGCCAAAAATTTTCATGGACGTCCGTTAAGACCTTAACTATGCAGCCAGTAGTCCATGACGGCTAAAACGACTCATTTTCAACATTAAACAATCCCCGGAGAAGGTAAACCCCCATTTTGTCAATTTTCAATTGCTATAGTCCATGGATTATTGGTGATCCGGACTTTCGACATCATTTTTGCCAAAATTTTTCATGTACTTCCCTTAAGACCTTAGCTATGGAGCTAGTTGGCCCTGACGGCTAAAACAACCCATTTTAAATGTCAAACGATCCCTGGAGCAGGAAATCCCCCATTTTGCAGATTTTCGTGTGCTATAATTCACTATTTTTTATGGTGATTCAGAATTCCGACATCATTTTTTCCAAAAATTTTCATGTACGTCCATTAAGACCTTAGCTGTGGAGACAGTTGCCCCTGACGGCCAAAACGTCCCATTTTAATGGTCAAACGAGCCTTGGTGCAGTTAAATCCCCGATTTTGTTGAATTTCATGTGCTATAGTTCACCATCTTTTTTGGTAATCCAGAATTCCGACGCCATTTTTGCTGAAATTTTTCATGGATGTTCATTTAGACCTTAGTTATGGAGCCAGTTGGCCCTGAGGGCCAAACCACCCTATTTTCAAGGTCAAACGAGCCAAGGAGAAGGGAAACCCCCCTTTTTGTTAATTTTCGTGTGCTATAGTTCACCATTTTTTTTGCTGATCCGTAATTCCACGTAATTTTTACCAATTTTTTTTGTGGACGTTTCTTATTAGCTTAGCCATGGAGCCAGTTGGCCTTGATGGTAAAAACGTCCCATTTTCAAGGTCAAACGATCCCCGAAGCATGTAAACCCCGATTTCGAAGATTTTTGTGTGCTATAATAGTTCACCATCTTTGTTTGTGATCCAGAATTTCGACGTCATTTTTGCCAAAAATTTTCATGGACGTCTGTTAAGACCTTAGTTATGGAACTAGTTGGCCTTGATGGCTAAAATGACCCATTTTCAAGGTCAAATGATCCCCGGAGCAGGTAAACCCCCAATTTTATCGATTTTCTTATACCATAGTTCACCATCTTTTTTAGTGATTCAGAATTCTAACGTCATTTTTGTCGAAAGTTTTCATGAAAGTTCGTTAAGACTTTAGCTATGGAGCCATTTGGCCCTGACGGATAAAACAACCCATTGTCAAGGTTGTAAGAGCCCCAGAGTAGATAGGCCCCCCCATTATGTCGATTTTCATGTGCTATAGGTCACTATCTTTTTTGGCGATCGTTAATTTCGATATCATTTTAGCCGAAACTTTTCATGGACATCCGTTAGAACCTTAGATATGGAGCTAGTTGGCCTTGATTGCAAAAAGGGCCCATTTTCAATGTCAAACGAGCTTCGGAGCAGGTAAGACCCCTATTTTGCCTATTTTCGTGTGCTATAGTTCACCATCTCTTTTGTGATCCAGAATTTCGACGTTATTTTTGCCAAAATTTTCCATGGACTTCATTAAGACACTAGCTATGGAGCAAGTTGGCCCTGATGGCCAAAACGGCCCATTTTCAAGGTCAAACGATCCCGGGAGTAGATGAACCCCTATTTTATCAATTTTCGTGTGCTCTAGGTCACTATTTTTTTTGGTGATCCAGAATTCCGATGTCATTTTAGCTAAAAAATTCGTAGACATCCGTTAAGATCTTAGGTATGGAGCCAGTTCGCCCTTATGGTCAAAATGGTCCATTTTCATGGTCAAACCATTTTCGGAGTAGGTAAACTCCCCATTTTTCCAATTTTCCTATTCTATATAGGTCACCATCTTTTTTGGTGATCCAAAATTCCGATGTCATTTTTGCCAAAATTTTTCAAGGATGTCCGTTAAAATCTTAGCTATGGAGCCAGTTTCCCCTGAGGGTCAAAACTCCCTATTTTCAAGGTCAAACGAGCCGAAGAGAAGGAAAACCCCCACATTTTGTTGATTTTCGTGTGCTATACTTCACCATATTTTTTGGTGATCCAAAATTTCGACGTCATTTTTGCCAAAAACTTTCATGGACATCCGTTAAGACCTTAGCTAAGGAGCCAGTTGGCCCTTACAGCCAAAACAACCTATTTTCAAGGTCAAACGATCTCCGAAGCAGGTAATCCCTCATTTTGTCGATTTTTGTGTGTTATAGTTCACCATCTTTTTTGGTAATCCGAATTTGCGACATTTGTTAAGACTTTAGTTAAGGAGCTAGTTGGCCCTGATGGCCAAAATGGCTCATTTTCAAGGTCAAACGAGCCACGGAGACCGAAAGCCTCCCATTTTGTCAATTTTCGTGTGCTATAGTTCACTATCTTTTTTAGTGATCCAAAATTCTGACGTTATTTTTGATGAAATTTTTCATGGTCATCCTTTAGAACTTAGCTATGGAGACAGTTGGCCATAACGGCCAAAACAGCCCATTTTAAAGGTCAAACGAACCCCGAAGAAGGTAAACCCACTATTTTACCTATTTCCGTGCGCTATAGTTAACCATCTATTTTGGTGATCCAGAATTCCGACGTTATTTTTGCCAGAATTTTTAATGGGCGTCCGTTAAGACCTTAGATATGGAGCCACTTGGCCTTAAGGGCCTAAAAAGCCCATTTTCAAGGTCAAATGAGCCTCTAAGCAAATAACCCCCCATTTTTCCAATTTTTGTGTGCTAGTCCATGATTTTTTGGTGATCCAAAATTCTGATGTCATTTTTGCCAAATATTTTCATGAATGTCCGTTAATACCTTAGAATGTAGATAGTAAGCAATGAAAGTGAAAACTTCCCATTTTCAAGGTCAAATGAGCCTCAGAGCAGGTAAACCGTCCATTTTGTCAATTTTCGTGCGCTATTGTTTACCATCTTTTTTGGTGATCCACAATTCTGTTGTCATTTTTGCCAAAATTATTCATGAAAGTCCGTTAAGACTTTATCCATGGAGTTAGTTGTCCCTGACGGCCAAAACGACCCATTTTCAAGGTTGAAAGAGCCCTAGAGTAGATAGACCCCCCATTTTGTCGATTTTCGTGCGCTATAGGTCAATATATTTTTTGGTAATTGTGAATTCCGACATCATTTTTGCCAAAATTTTTCATGAACGTCCCTTAAGACCTTAGCTATGGAGCCAGTTGGCGTTGATTGCCAAAATGGCCTATTTTCAAGGTCAAACGAGCCTCAGAGCAGGTAAACCGCCCACTTTGTCGATTTTCCTGTGCTATTGGTTACCATACTTTTTGGTGATCCACAATTCCGATGTTATTTTTGCCGAAATTATTCATGTACGTCCGTTAAGACTTTATCCATGGAGTTAGTTGCCCCTGACGGTAAAAACGGCCCATTTTCAAGGTCAAACGATCCCGGGAGTAGTTGAACCCCTTATTTCATCAATTTTCATATGCTTTAGGTCATCATCTTTTTTGGTGATCCAGAATTTCGACGTCATTTTAGCTAAAAAATTTTGTAGACATCCGTTAAGACATTAGGTATAGAGCCAGTTGGCCCTTATGGTCAAAATGGTCCATTTTCATGGTCAAACCATTCTCGGAGTCGGTAAACTCCCCATTTTGCCAATTTTCCTATTCTATATAGGTCACCATCTTTTTTGGTGATCCGAAATTTCGACGTCATTTTTGCCAAAAATTTTCATGGACGTAAGTGAAGACATTAGCTATGGAGCCAGTTGCCCCTGACGGCCAAAACGGCCCATTTTAATGGTCAAACGAGCCTTGGTGCAGGTAAATCCCCCATTTTGCCAATTTTAGTGTGCTATTGTTCACCATTTTTTTTTGGTAATCCCGAATTTCGACGTCATTTTTGCTGAAAATTTTCATGGATGTTCATTCAGACCTTAGTTATGGAGCTAGTTGGTCCTGAGGGCCAAAACTCTCCATTTTCAAGGTCAAACGAGCCAAAGAGAACAAAAACCCCCACATTTTGTTGATTTTCGTGTGCTATACTTCACCATATTTTTTGGTGATCCGAAATTTCATCGTCATTTTTGCCAAAATTTTTCATGGACATCTGTTAAGACCTTAGCTATGGACCCAGTTAGCCCTTACAGCCAAAACGACCCATTTTCAAGGTTAAACATTCTCCGGAGTAGGTAAACCCTCATTTTGCCAATTTTCGTGTGTTATAGTTCACCATCTTTAATGGTAATCCGGAATTGTGACATTTTTTAACACCTTAGTTATGGAGCCAATTAGTCCTGATGGCCAAAACGACCCATTTTCAAGGTCAAACGAGCCTCGGAGACGAGAAGCCCCCATTTTGCCAATTTTCGTGTGCTATAGTTCACTATCTTTTTTAGTGATCCGAAATTCCGACGTTATTTTTGATAAAATTTTTCATGGACATCCTTAGAATTAAGCTATGGAGACAGTTGGCCCTAACAGCCAAAACAACCCATTTTAAAGGTCAAACGAATCTCGAAGAAGGTAAACCCACCATTTTGCCTATTTTCGTGCGCTATAGTTGTCCATCTATTTTGGTGATCCAGAATTCCGATATTATTTTTGCCAAAATTTTTAATGGACGTCCATTAAGACCTTAGTTATGGAGCCAGTCGGCCTTAACGGCCTAAAAAGCCCATTTTCAAGGTCAAACGAGCCTCTGAGCAAGTAAGCCCCAATTTTGCCGATTTTTGTGTGCTAGTTCATGATTTTTTGGTGATCCAAAATTCTGATGTCATTTTTGACAATTTTTTTCATGGATGTCCGTTAATACCCTAGAATGTAGCTAGTAGGCCATGAAAGCGAAAACTTCCCATTTTCAAGGTCAAACAAGCCTCAAAGCAGGTAAACCGCCCACTTTGTCAATTTTCATGTGCTACTGTTTACCATATTTTTTGGTGATCCACAATTCCGATGTCATTTTTGCCGATATTATTCATGTATGTCCGTTAAGACTTTATCCATGGAGTTAGTTGTCCCTGACGGCAAAAAGGGCCCTTTTTCAAGGTCAAACGAGCCTCAGAGCAAGTACCCCCCATTTGATCGATTTTCGTATGCTATAGTTCACCCTCTTTTTTGGTGATCCAGAATTCCAACGTCATTTCTGCCAAAATTTTTCATGAACGTCCATTAAGACCTTAGCTATGTAGGTAGTTGTCCCTGATGGCAAAAAACACTCTATTTTTAATGTCAAACGAACTTCGGAGCAGGTAAACCCCCCATTTTGCTGATTTTCGTAAGCTTATAGTTCACCTTCGTTTTTAGTGATCCAGAATTCCAACGTCATTTTTGCCGAAATTTTTCATGGACTCTATTAAAACTTTAGCTATGGAGACAGTTGGCCCATGTTCCATTTTTAAATTCAAACGAACCTCGGAGCAAGTAACACCCCATTTTGTCGATTTTCGCGTGCTATAGTTCACCATCTCTTTTGTGATCCAAATTAGGACTTTATTTTTGCCAAATTTTTTCATGGACGTTCGTTAACACCTTAGAGATAGAGCCAGTTAGCTCTAACGGCCAAAACAACCTATTTTCAAGGTCAAATGGTCCCCGTAGCACGTAAACCCCCCATATTTCCTATTTTCGTGTGCTATAGTTCACCATTATTCTTGGTGATCCGGAATTTCCACGTCATTTTTGCTGAAATTTTTCATGGGCGATCGTTAAGACCTTAGCTATGGAGAGGTTGGCACTAATCGTCAAAAAAGCGCATTTTCAAGGTCAAACAGGCCTCTGAGCAGTAAACCCTCCATTTTGCTAGTTTTCGTGTGCTATAGTTCACTATCTTTATTGGGGATTCGGAATTCAGACGTCATTTTTATCGAAATTTTTCAAGCACATCTATTAAGACATTAGCTATGGAGCCATATGGCACTGACAGCTAAAATGACCTATTTTCAAGGTCAAACGATCCTCGAAGAAGGTAAACCCACCATTTTGTCGATTTTGAAGAGCTACACTTCACTTTTTTTTTTGGTGATCCAGAATTCTGACTTTATTTTTGCCAAAAATTTTCATGGACATCTTTTAAGACCTTACCTATCGAGCTAGTTGGCCCTGATGGCCAAAACGACCTATTTCAAGATCAAACGAGCCTCGGAGAAGGTAATCCCCTCATTTTGCCTATTTTCGTGTGCTATAGTTCACCATCTTTTTTTCTGATCGTGAATTCCGATATCATTTTTACCGAAATGTTTCATGGACATCCGTTAAGACCTTAGCTATGGAACTAGTTGACCCAGACTGCCAAAACAGCTCATTTTCAAGGTCAAGCTAACCCTGGAGCAACTAATCCCCCATTTTTTCGATTTTCGTGTGCTATAGTCCATATATTTTTAGTGATCCAAAATTTCGATGTCATTTTTGCCAAAAATTTTCATCGACGTTCGTTATGATCTTAGATATATAACTAGTTGGCCCTAACGGCCAAAACATCCCATTTTCCAGGTCAAATAAGCCTCAGAGTAGGTAAACCCCCCATTTTGTCAATTTTCGTGTGGTATTGTTCATCATCTTTTTTGGTGATCCAGAATTCCGATGTCATTTTTGCGAAAATTATTCATGGACTTTCGTTAAGACTTTAGCTATGGAACCAATTGCCCCTGACGGCTAAAATGACACATTTTCAAGGTCAAACGAGCCTCGGAGCAGGTGAACCCCCCGTTTGACCGATTTTTATATGCTATAGTTCAACATCTTTTTTTGTGATCCAAAATTACGATGACATTTTTGCCAAAGTTTTTCATGGACGTTCATTAAGCCCTTAGTTGTGGAGGTAGTTGGAACTGACAATAAAAACACTTAATTTTTAAGGTCAAATGAACCTCGGAGCAAGTAAACCCCCAATTTTGCTGATTTTCATGTGCTATAGTTTACCTTATTTTTTGGTGATCCGAAATTCCAACGTCATTTTTGCCAAAAATTTTCATGGACGTCTAATAATACCTTAGTTATAGAGACAGTTGGCCCTGACGGCCAACACGTTCCATTTTTAAGGTCAAAAGAACCTAAGAGCAGTTAAACCCCCTATTTTGTTGATTTTCCTGTGTTATAGTTCACCATTTATTTTGTTGATCTTGAATTCCAACTTCATTTTTGCTGAAATTTTTCATAGACAATCGTTAAGACTTTAACTATAGAGCCAGTTGACCCTGACGGCCAAAAAAGCCCATTTTCAAGTGCTAACAAAAATCGGATCAGGAAACCCTCCATTTTGCCTATTTTCGTGTGCTATAAGTTCACTATCTTTTTTGGTGATCTTGAATTCCGACGTCATTTTTGCCGAAATTTTTAATGGACGTTCATTATAACCTTAGCTATGGAGCAAGTGGCTTTGACGGCTAAAACGACCCATTTTCAAGGTCAAAAGATCCCCGGAGCAGGTAAACTCCCAATTTTGCCAACTTTCGTGTGCTATAGTCCATGAATTTTTGGAGACTTTACCTAAAAAATTTTATGGACATTCGTTAAGACCTTAGCTATGGAGCCAGTTGGCCTTGATGGCCAAAACGACCCATTTTCCAAATCAAATGATCCTCGGAGCAAGTAAACCCCCTAGTTTACCAATTTTCATGAGCTATAGTTCATCATCTTTTCTGGTAATTTGGAATCCAACGTGTTTTTTGCCAAAAAATTTCATGGACGTCTGTTAAGACTTTAGCTATGGAGCCAATTGGCCCTGATGGCCAAAACGACCAATTTTCAAGGTCAAACGATCCCCGGAGCAGGTAAACCCACCATTTTGCCCATTTTCATGTGCTGTATTTCACCGTCCTTTTTGGTGATCCAGAATTATGACGTCATCTTTGCCAAAATTTTTCATGGAAATTCGTTAAGACTTTAGTTATGGAGCCAGTTGGCCTTGGTTGACAAAACGACCAATTTTAAAAGTCAAACGAACTCCGGAGCAGGTAAGACCTCTATTTTGCCTATTTTCGTATGCCATAGTTCACCATCTCTTTGTGATCCAGAATTCCGATGTTATTTTTGCCAAAATTTTCCATGGACATCATTAAGACCTTAGCTATGGAGCCAGTTGGCCCTGACGGCCAAAACAGACCAGTTTCAAAGACAAACGATCCCGGGAGTAGATGAACCACTCATTTAATCGATTTTCGTGTGATCTAGGTCACCATCTTTTTTGGTGATCCGGTCTTCCGATGTGATTTTTGCTGAAATTTTTCATGTACGTCCATTAAGACCATAGCTATGGAGCTAGTTGCCCCTGACGGTCAAAACAACCCATTTTCAATGTCAAACCATCCCCGGAGTAGGTAAACCCCCATTTTGCAAATTTTCGTGTGCTATAATTCACTATATTTTTTGGTGATCCAGAATTTTGACATCATTTTTTTCGAAATTTTTCAGGGACGTCCGTTAAGACCTTAGATATGGAGACAGTTGGCCCTAACGGCCAAAACAACCCATTTTATAGGTCAAACGAACCTCAAAGAAGGTAAACCCACCATTTTGCCTATTTTCGTGCGCTATAGTTGTCCATCTATTTTGGTGATCCAGAATTTCGACATTATTTTTGCTAAAATTTTTAATGGACGTCCATTAAGACCTTAGCTATGGAGCTAGTTGGCCTTAACGGCCTAAAAATCCCATTTTCAAGGTCAAACGAGCCTCTGAGCAAGTAAACCCCCAATTTGCCGATTTTTGTGTGATAGTCCATGATTTTTTGGTGATCCAAAATTCTAATGTCATTTTTGACAATTTTTTTCATGGATGTCTGTTAATACCCTAGAATGTAGCTAGTAGGCCATGAAAGCGAAAACTTCCCATTTTCAAGGACAAACAAGCCTCAAAGCAGGTAAACCGCCCACTTTGTCGATTTTCGTGTGGTACTGTTTACCATATTTTTTGGTGATCCACAATTTTGATGTTTTTTTTGCCGATATTATTCATGTATGTCCGTTAAGACTTTATCCATGGAGTTAGTTGTCCCTGACGGCAAAAACGGCTTATTTTTAAGGTCAAACGAGCCTCAGAGCAAGTAAACCCCCCATTTGACCGATTTTCGTATGCTATAGTTCACCCTCTTTTTTGGTGATCTGAAATTCCAACGTCATTTCTGTCGAAATTTTTCATGGACGTCTATTAAGACCTTAGCTATGTAGGCAGTTGTCCCTAATGGCAAAAAACACTCAATTTTTATTGTCAAACGAACTTCGGAGCAGGTAAACCCCCCATTTTGCTGATTTTCGTAAGCTTATAGTTCACCTTCTTTTTTAGTGATCCAGAATTCCAACGTCATTTTTACCGAAATTTTTCATGGACTCCATTAAAACTTTAGCTGTGGAGACAGTTGGCCTATGTTCCATTTTTAAATTCAAACGAACCTCAGAGCAAGTAACACCTCATTTTGTTGATTTTCGCGTGCTATAGTTCACCATCTCTTTTGTGATCCAAATTCGAACTTTATTTTTGCCAAATTTTTTCATGGACGTTCGTTAACACCTTAGTTATAGAGCTAGTTGGCTCTAACGACCAAAACAACCTATTTTCAAGATCAAATGGTCCCCGGAGCATGTAAACCCCCCAGTTTGCCTATTTTCGTGTGCTATAGTTCACCATTATTCTTGGTGATCCGGAATTTCCACGTCATTTTTGCTGAAATTTTTCATGGCCAATCGTTAAGACCTTAGCTATGGAGAGGTTGGCACTAACCGTCAAAAAAGCGCATTTTCAAGGTCAAACAAGCCTCTGAGCAGGTAAACCCTCTATTTTGCCAATTTTCGTGTGCTATAGTTCACTATCTTTATTGGGGATTCGGAATTCAAACGTCATTTTTACTGAAATTTTTCTAGCACGTCTGTTAAGACATTAGCTATGGATCCATATGGCACTGACAGCTAAAATGACCTATTTTCAAGGTCAAACGATCCTCGAAGAAGGTAAACCCACCATTTTGTCGATTTTCAAGAGCTACACTTCACCATCTTTATTGGTGATCCAGAATTCTAACTTCATTATTGCCAAAAATTTTCATGGACATCTTTTAAGACCTTACCTATCGAGCTAGTTGGCCCTGATGGCCAAAATGACCTATTTCAAGATCAAACGAGACTCGGAGCAGGTAATCCCCCATTTTGCAGATTTTTGTATGCTATAATTCACTTTCTTTTATGGTGATCTAGAATTTTGACAATATTTTTTCCAAAATTTTTCATGGACGTCGTTAAGACTTTAGTTATGGAGCCAGTTGCCCTTGACAGCCAAAACGTCCCATTTTAATGGTCAAACGAGCCTTGGTGCAGGTAAATCCCCCATTTTGCCAATTTTTTTGTGCTATAATTCACCATCCTTTTTGTTAATCGAGAATTAAGATATCAGTTTTCTCGAAATTATTCATGGATGTTCATTTAAACCTTAGTTATAGAGCCAGTTGGCCTTGATGACCAAAACTCCCCATTTTCAAGGTCAGCGAGCCAAGGAGAAGGAAAACCCCCATTTTGTTGATTTTCGTGCGCTATAGCTCATCATCTTTTTTGGTGATCCAGAATTCCGACGTCATTTTTATTGATTTTTTTGTGGAATTTTCTTAACACCTTAGCTATGGACCAGCCAGTTGGCCTTGACGGTCAAAACGTACCATTTTCAGGGTCAAACGATCCGCAAAGTAGGTAAACCCCTATTTTGAAGAATTTTGTGTGCTATAATAGTTCACCATCTTTTTTGGTGATCCAGAATTCCGATGTTATTTTTGCTGAAATTATTCATGTACGTCCGTTAAGACTTTATCCATGAAGTTAGTTGTCCCTGACGGCCAAAACGGCCCATTTTCAAGGTCAAACGAGCCTTGGAGCAAGTAAACCCCGCATTTGACCAATTTTCGTGTGCTATTGTTCACCCTTTTTTTTGGTGATCCGGGATTCCAAATTCATTTTTGCTGAAATTTTTCATGGACATCCATTAAGACCTTAGCTGTGTAAGCAGTTGTCCCTGACGGCAAAAAACACTCAATTTTTAATGTCAAACGAACCTCGGAGCAGGTAAAACATCCAATTTATCGATTTTTTTGAGCTATAGTTCACCTTCTTTTTTAGTGATCCGGAATACGAATGTCGTTTTTCCTGAAATATTTCACAGACGTCCATTAAGACTTTATCTATGGAGACAGTTTGCCCTATTGGCCAAAATGTTCCATTTTAAAGCTCAAACGAACCTTGGAGCAGGTAAACTCCCCATTTTGTCAATTTTCGTGTGTTATAGTTCACCATCTCTTTTGTGATCCAAAATTCCGACTTCATTTTTGCCAAATTTTTTCATAAATGTTCGTTAAGACCTTAGCTATAGATCCAGTTGGCTCTAACGACTTATTATCAAGGTCAAATGATCCCCGAAGCACGTAACCCTTCATTTTGCCTATTTTCGTGTGCTCTAGTTCACCATTTTTTATGGTAATTCAGAATTCCCACGTCATTTTTGTTTAAATTTTTCATGGACGATTTTTAAGACCTTAGCTATGGAGAGGTTGGCACTGACCGTCAAAACCGCCCATTTTCAAGGTCAAACGAGCCTCGGAGCAGGTAAACCCCCTATTTTGCCAATTTTCGTGTGATATAGTTCACTATCATTATTGGGGATCCAGAATTCAAACGTCATTTTTACAGAAATTTTTCAAGGATGTCCGTTAAGACCTTAGCTATGGAGGCAGATGGCCCTGACAGTCGAAACGACCTATTTTCAAGGTTAAACGATCCTCGAAGAAGGTCAACCCACCATTTTGTCGATTTTCAAGAGCTATACTTCACAATCTTTTTTAGTGATCCAAAATTCTGAATACATTTTTGCCTAAAATTTTTGTCGACATCTGTTAAGACCTTACCTATGGAACCAGTTGGCCCTGATGGCCAAAACGGCCTATTTCAAGGTCAAACGAGCCTCGGAGCAGGTAATCCCCCCATTTTGCCTATTTTTGTGTGCTATAGTTCACCATTTTTTTTTTGTGATTGTGAACTCCGACATCATTTTTTCCGAAATGTTTCCTGGACATCCGTTAATACCTTAGTTATGGAGCCAGTTGACCAAGATTGCCAAAACAGCTCATTTTTAAGGTCAAGCTAACCCGGAGCAGTTAATCCCCCCATTTTTTTGATTTTCGTGTGCTATAGTCCATGTATATTTAGTGATCCAAAATTCCAATGTTATTTAAATTTTCATAAACGTCCGTTAATACTTTAGATATAGAGCCAGTTGGGCCAGACGGCCAAAACGGCCCATTAACAAGGTCAAACGAGACCCGGAGCAAGGAAACCCCCTATTTTGCCGATTTGCATGTGTTATAGTTCACCATCTTTTTTGTTGATCCGAAATTCTGACGTCACTTTTTTCGAAACTTTTCATGGATGTCCGTTAAGACCTTAGTTATGGAGCAAGTTGGCCTTAACGGCCAAAAAAACCTATTTTCAAGGTCAAATGATCCCTGGAGAAGGTAAACCCCATCATTTTACCAATTTTCATGTGCTATAGTTCACCATCTTTTTTGGTGATCCAGAATTCTAACTTCATTTTTTCTTAAATTTTTCATGGACGTTCGTTAAGACCTTAATTATGGAGCCAGTTGACCCAGTCAGCCAAACCGTCCCATTTTCAAGGTCAAACGAGACCCGGAGCAGGCAAACCTCTTATTTAGCCGATTTTCATGTGCTATAGTTCACCATATTTTTTGTTGATTCGGAATTCCGGCGTCATTTTTTCTGAAACTTTTCATGGACGGGCGTAACAACTCATTTTAGAGGTCAAACGAGCCTTGGAGCATGTAAAACACCCATTTTGCCAATTTTCGTGTGCAATAGTTCATCATATTTTTTGGTTATCCCGAATTCCAACGTCATTTTATCTGAAAAATTTCATATACGTCCTTTAAGACTTTAGCTATGGAACCAATTGGACCTGACTGCCAAAATGACCCATTTTTAAGGTCAAACGATCCCCGTAGAAGGTAAACCACCATTTTTACCAATTTTCATGTGCTATTGTTCACTATCTTTTTGGTTGATCCAGAATTTTGACTTCATTTTTTCCAAAACTTCTTATGGACCTCCGTTAAGAGCTTATTTATGGAGCCAGTTGGCCCTGACTGCCAAAATGGCCTATTTTAAAGGTTAAACAAGCCTTGGAGTAGGTAAACCCCCAATTTTGCCAATTTTCGTGTACTATAGTTCACTATCTTTTTTGGTGATGCGGAATTCCGACTACATTTTTACCAAAATATTTTATGAACGTCCGTTAAGACCTTAGCTGTGGAGCCAATCGGCCCTGACGATCAAAATAGACCATTTTCTAGGTCAAACGATCCTTAAAGCAGATAAACCCTTAATTTTGCCGATTTTCGTGTGCTATAGCTTACCATCTGTTTTGGTGATCCAGAATTACGACGTCATTTTTGCCAAAATTTTTCATGGACGTCCTTTAAAACATTTTCTATGAAGTCAGTTGTCCCTAATGGCCAAAATGGCCCATTTTAAAGGTCCCATTTTAAGGGTCAAACTAGCCTTGGTGTTGGTAAATCCCCCATTTTGCAGTTTGTGTGCTATAGTTCACCATCTTTTACGGGAATCAAGAATTTAGACGTCATTTATGACGAAATTTTTCATGGATGTTCATTTAGACCTTAGTTATGGTGCCAATTGGCCCTGAGGGCAAAAATTCCCCATTTTCAAGGTCAAACGAGCTTAGGAGAAGGAAAACCCCCCATTTTGTTGATTTTCTTGCACTATAGTTCACCATATTTCTTGGTGATCCAAAATTCCGATGTCATTTTAGCTAAAATATTACGTAGACGTCTGTTAAGACCTTAGGGATGGAGCCAGTTGGCCCTAATGGTCAAAAACTGTCCATTTTCATGGTCAAACCATTCCCGGAGTAGGTAAACTCCCTATTTTGCCAATTTTCCTCTTCAATAGATCACCATCTTTTTTGGTGATCCGAAATTTCGACGTCATTTTTGCCAAAATTTTTCATGGATGTCCGTTAAGACCTTAGCTATGGAGTCAGTTGCCCCTGATGGCTAAAAGGGCCTATTTTAATGGTGAAACGAGCCTTGGTGCAGGTAAATCCCCCATTTTGCTGATTTTCGTGTGTTATAGTTCACCATCTTTTTTGGTAATATAGAATTTCGACGTCATTTTAACCGTAATTTTTCATGGATGTTCATTTAGAGCTTAGTTATGGGTGCCAGTTGACCCTGAGGGCCAAAACTCCCCATTTTCAAGGTCAAACGAGCCAAGGAGAAGGAAACCCCTCCCCTCCCCCCATATTCTTGATTTTCGTGTGCTATAGTTCACCACATTTTTTGGTGATCCGAAATTCCGACGTAATTTCTACCAATTTTTTTTGTGGACGTTTCTTAAGACCTTAGCTATAGAGCCAATTGGCCCTGACTGTCAATACGTCCCATTTTCAAGGTCAAACGATCCCCGAAGCAGGTAAACCCCTATTTTGAAGATTTTAGTGTGCTATAATAGTTCACCATCTTTGTTTGTGACCCAGAATTTTGACGTTTTTTTGCTAAAAATTTTCATGGACGTCCGTTAGGACCTTTGCTCTATAGCCAGTTGTCCTTGATGGCAAAAATGGCCCATTTTCAAGGTCAAGTGATCCCCGGAGCAGGTGAACCCCTATTTTGCCGATTTTCGTGTGCTATAGTTCACTATCTTTTTTGGTGATTCGAAATTGCGACATTATTTTTTGCCGAAAATTTTTATGAACGTTCGTTAAGACTTTAGCTATGGAGCCAGTTGGCCCTGACTTCTAAAACGATCCATTTTCAAGGTTGAAAAAATCCCGGAGCAGATAGACCCCCCATTTTGCTGATTTTCGTGTGCTATAGATCACCATCTATTTTGGTGATCTAAAATTCTGATGTCATTTTTGCCAAAAATTTTCATGGACATCTGTTAAGACCGTAGCTATGGAGCCAGTTGTTTCTGACGGCCAAAACGGAACATTTTTAAGGCAAATGATCTCCGGAGCAGGTAAACCCTCATTTTGCCGATTTTCGTGTGCTATAATTCTCCATCTTTTTTGGTTATCCAGAATTACGACGTCCATTAAGACCTCAGTTATGGAGCCAGTTGACGTTGACGGCCAAAACGACTCATTTTCAAGGTCAAACAAGCCCCAGAGTAGGTATAGCCCCCATTTTGCCTACTTTTGTGTGCTATAGGCTATGAATTTTTGGTGATTCGGAATTTCAGCATCATTTTTGCCAAAATATTTTCGGGGACGTTTGTTAAGACATTATCTATGGAGCCAATTGGCCCTGGCAGCGAAAACGATCCATTTTCAAGTTCAAACGATCTTTGGAGCAGGTAAACCCCTCGTTTTACCAATTTTTGTGTGCTATAGTGCACCATCTTTTTTAATGATTTGGAATTTTGATGTCACATTAGTTGAAATGTTTCATGGACGTCCGTTAAGACAATAGCTATGTACCCAGTTGGTCCAGACGGCCAAAACGGCCTATTTTCAAGGTCAAAAATTCCACAGAGCAGGTATACCCCCCATTTTGCCGATTTTCGTGTGCTATGGTTCACCATCTTTTTTTATGGTCCAAAATTCCGACGTCATTTTTGCCGAAATTTTTGATAGACGTCTGTTAAGACCTTAGATATGGAGTCAGTTGTCCTTGACAGCCAAAACGGCACATTTTAAAGGTCAAACGAACCTCGGAGCAGGTAAACCCCCATTTTGCTGATTTTAGTGTGCTATAGTCCATGAATTTTTGGTGATCCATAATTTCGACATTATTTTACCAAAATTTTACACGGATGTTCGTTAAGACCTTAGCTATGAAAGCAGTTGGCCTTGACGGCCAAAATATTTTCATGGTCAAACGAACCTCGGAGTAGGTAAACTACCCATAATTGCCTATTTTCGTGTGATATAGTCTACCATCTTTTTTAGTGATCCGAAATTTGACGTCATTTTTGTAAATTTTTTCATAAACGTCCTTTAAGACCTTAGTTATGGAGCCATTTGGCCCTGACGGCCAAAACGACCCATTTTAAAGGTCAAACGATCCCCGAAGTAGGTAAATCCCCAACTTTGTCGATTTTTATGTAATATAGTTTATCTTTTTGGTGATCTAGAATTTCAACGTCAGTTTTGCCAACATTTTTCATAGTTGTCTGTTAAGACCTTAGCTATGGAGCCAGTTATATTTGAAGGCCAAAAAAGTCCATTTTCAAGGTCAAACGAGCCTTAGAACTGGTAAACCCAGTATTTTAGCTATTTATGTGTGCTATAGTTCACCATCTTTTTTGGTGATCCAAAATTCTGAAATCATTTTTGCCAAAATTTTTCATGAACGTTCATTAAGACCGTAGTTATGGAAATAGTTGGTCCTGACGGCTAAAACGCTCCATTTTCAAAGTCAAATGAACGTCAGAGCCGGTAAACCCCCTATTTTGTTGATTTTCGTGTGCTTTAGTTCACTATCATTTTTAGTGATCCAGAATTCCGAAGTCATTTTTGCTGAAATTTTTCATGGACGTCAGTTAAGACTTTAGCTATGAAGCTAGTTGGCCTTGACGGCAAAACGTCCAATTTTAAAGGTCAAACGAGCCCCGAAGCAAGTAAACCCCTTATTTTGCCAATTTTCGTGTTCTATAGTTCACCATCTTTTTTGGTTATCTAGAATTCCGAAGTTATTTTTGCCAAAAATTTTCATGGACATTTGTTAAGACCTTAAATATATAACCAGTTGTGCCTGATGGCCAAAAAATCCCATATTCAAGATCAAACAAACCTCGGAGCAGGTAAATCCCATATTTTTGCCGATTATCGTGTGCTATAGTCCATGGATTTTTGGTGATCTGGAATTTTGACATCATTTTGCCAAAAAATTTCATGGACGTCCGTTACGACCTTAGTTATGGAGGCAGTTGTTCTTGATGGCTAAAACGACCCATTTTCAAGGTCAAACGAACCCCGGAGCAAGTAAGCCACCCATAATTGCCTATTTTCGTGTGCTATAGTTCACCATCTTTTTTAGTGATCCGGATTTCGACGTCATTTTTGACAATTTTTTCATGAACGTTTGTTAAGACCTTAGTTATAGAGTCAGTTGGCCCAAACGGCCAAAACGTCCCATTTTAAAGGTCAAACGATCCCCAAAGTAGGTAAACCAGAATTTCCTCTTCAATAGATCACCATCTTTTTTGGTGATCCAGAATTACAACATCATTTTTGCCAAAAAATTTCATGGACGTCCATTAAGACATTAGTTATGGAGGCAGTTGGCCTTGACGGCCAAAATGGTTCATTTTCAAGGTCAAACGAGTCGCGAAGCAATAAACCCCCATTTTACCAATTTTCGTGTGCTATAGTCCATTGATTTTATGTTGATCCATAATTTCGACGTCATTTTTGCAAGAAAAGTCATGGACATTCGTTAAGACCTTAGCAAGCAAGTTGGTCCTGACGGCCAAAATGACCATTTTAAGGTCAAACGAACCCTCAAGCATGTAAAACCCCTACTTTGCCGCTTTTTGTGCTATAGTTCACCATCTTTTTTGGTGATAAAAAATTCCGATGTCATTTTCTCTGAAGTTTTTCATGCACATCTGTTAAGACCTTAGTTATGGAGCCGATTGACCCTGACGGTAAAAATGGTTCATTTTCCAGGTCAAACGAGCCTCGGAGCAGGTAAACCCCCTATTTTGTTGGTTTTCGTGTGCAATAGTTCACCATCATTTTTGGTAATCCATAATTCCGAAGTCATTTTTGCCAAAAATTTTCATGGTCGTCCGTTAATGCCTTTGCTATGGATCCAATTGGCCATGACGGCCAAAATGACCCATTTTCATGGTAAAACAAACCCCAGAGCAGGTAAACCCCCTATTGTGCCGATTTTCTTATGCTATAGTTCTCCATCATTTTTGGTGATCCGTAATTCCAACGTCGTTTTTGTCAAAAATTTTCATGGACGAAAAATAAGACCTTAGCTTTGGAGCCAGTTGGCTTTGATGGCCAAAACAGACCATTTTCAAGGTCAAACGATTCTCGGAGCAAGTTAACCCCCCATTTTGCCTATATTCGTGTGTTATTGTTCACCATCTGTTTTGGTGATCCAGAATTCCTACGTCATATTTGTAAAATTTTCATGTTTGTTCGTTACGACCTTAGCTATGGAGCCTGTTGGCCTTGACGTCCAAAACGACCCATTTTCAAGGTCAAACGAGCCAAGAGCAGGTAAATCCCTCATTGTATTGATTTTTGTATGCTATAGTTCACCATCATTTGGGTGATTTGGAATTTCGACGTCATTTTTGCCAAAATATTTCATGGACGTTCGTTAAGACCTTGGATATGGAGCCAGCTGAACCTGACGGCTAAAACGACACATTTTCAAGATCAAACGACCCCTGGATTAGGTAAACCCCCCATTTTGCCGATTTTCATGTGCTATATTTCACCATCTTTATTGGTGATCTTGAATTCCGACGTTATTTTTACCAAAATTTTTCATGGACGTCCGTTAAGACCTTAGCTATGGAGTCAGTTGGCCCTAATGACCAAAACAACTTATTTTTAAGGTCAAACGATCCCTAGAGCAGGTAAATCCCCAATTTTCCCTATTTTGGTATCCTATAGTCCATGGATTTTTGGTGATCCAGAATTCCGACATAATTTTTCCAAAATTTTTAATGGACGTCCGTTAAGACCTTGGTTATGGAGCCAGTTGGCCCTAATGGTGAAAACGACCCAATTTCAAGGTCAAACGATCCCCGGAGTAGGTAAACCCCCCATTTTGTCGATTTTCGTGTGCTATAGTTCACCATCTTTTTTAATGATTCGGAATTCCGACGTTATTTTTGTTGAAAATTTTCATGGACTTCCGTTAAGACCTTAGCTATGGAGGCATTGGCCCTGACAGCCAAAATGTCCCATTTTCAAGGTCAAACGATCCCCGGAGCAGGTAAACCCCCATTTTTGACTATTTTTGTATACTATAGTTAACAATATTTTTTAGTGATTCGAAATTTCCTAGTCATATTTGCCAAATTTTTTCACTGACGTCCATTGAGAACTTAGTTATGGATCCAGTTGGCCCTCACCCCAAAATGACCCATTTAAAGATCAAACGAGCTCTGGTGCTTGTAAAACCCCCATTTTACAGATTTTTGGTCCATAGATTATTTGGTGATTCGAAAGTTTGACTTCATTTTTGTTGAAAATTTTCATGGACGTCTGTTAAGACATTAGCTATGGAGCCAGTTGTCCCTGACGGCCAAAACAACCCATTTTAAACGTCAAACGATCCCCGGAGCAGGTAAATCCCCCATTTTGCCGATTTTCTGGTGCTATAATTCACCATCTTTTTTTGTTATTCGAAATTAAGTCATCATTTTTGCCAAAATTTTTCATGGACGTCCGTTAAGACCTTAGATGTGGAGCCAGTTGGCCCTGACGGCCTAAAAGGCCCATTTACGAGGTCAAACGATCCCCGGAGCAGGTAAACCCCCCAATTTTGTAGATTTTTGTGTGCTATAGTTCACCATCTTTATTGGTGATCTAGAATTCTGATGTCAGTTTTGCAGAATTCTTTCATGCAAGTTTGTTAAGACCTTAGATATGGAACCAGTAGGTCCTGACAGCCAAAACGGGCCATTTTCAAGGTCAAACGAGCCTCAGAACAAGTAAACTCCCCATTTTACCTATTTTCGTGTGTTAGAGTTCACAATCTTGTTTGGCCCTTACAGTCAAAATGACCCATTTTCAAGGTCAAAAGATCCCCGGAGCAGGTAAACCCTCTATATTGCTGATTTTCATGTGCTATAGTTCACCATTTCTTTTGGTAATACAAAATTTCGATGTCATTTTTGCTAAAAAATTTCATTGACGTTCGTTGAGACCTTAGCTATGGAGCCTGTTAGCCCTGATGGCCAAAACGACCCATTTTCAAGGTCAAACAAACCTCGAAGCAGGAAAACCCCCAATTTTGTCGATTTTCGTGAGCTATAGTTCCCATATTTTTTGGTGATCTAGAAATTCGACGTCATTTTGGCTGAAATTTTTCTTGGACGTACGTTAAAACCTCAGCTATGATGCCAGTTGGCCCAAACTACCCATTTTCAAGGTCAAACGATCCTTAGAGCAGGTAAGCCCCCCATTTTGCCTATTTTCCTGTGCTATAGTTTACCATCTTTTCTTGTGATCGTGAATTTCGACGTCATATTTGCCAAAAATTTTCATGGACGTCTGTAAAACCTTAGGTATAAAGTTACTTATCCCTGACATCCAAAACAACTCATTTTCAAGGTCCAACTAACCCGGAAGTAGGTAAACACTCCATTTTGTTGATTTTCGTGTGCTATATAATCTATCGATTTTTGGTGATCCAGAATTCAGACGTTATTGATATACCGTGAGTTTACGGTATTTCTAATACATTTCACTTACAAGTTGTGTGTGTCTAGGGCCTTTTTATATCGATTTTTATGTGTTTTATCATGTTTTGCAGGAAAGGTGTTCAGGCGTGGAAGTTTAGAGATAGCTGAAGGAAATGCAGAAAAAGGCATCCACGGAGGTAATCTACGGACCGTAAGTCCATTCACGGTCCGTAGGTGATGACGTAGATCAGCAGGAATGTGTTGAGGACAAATCAGGGAAATCTGACCAAGTGTGGAACCACGGTGACCATTGACGGTCCGTAGATTGATCTA